>JACXGI010007127.1:0-38724 GCA_016801175.1 Esox masquinongy
CCCCCCCCCCCCCCCCCACTGAAATCTATTGGGAATTTAAATAGATCTCATAACTGAAAAAGTAGAAATATTACTGAAAATATTTTCTCACGTAACGTAAGTTGGACCAGTCTTTACTTTCGAGAGTTGGTTTTGTAATGAGAGCTTAAATAATTAAGATGTAGATTGGGTGGAATAAATAGAATTAGATGAAGTATATTAAAAATCTACAGTTCTGCTTTACTTGTGGCACCAATGAATAAGCTGATAAGCTGAACAATGAATAGGCTATGCAAACTCAAGCCAAAAAAAGCTGTTTACAGTACTTAACTTAGTGTTTTATTTTGGAACCACTTACGTTGTACTTTAGTACATTAAATAGTATTAAAATAGTATTAAAGTACCATTTAAATAGTAATGAATAGACAAAGTGCATTTGAAATGTATTCAGACCTCTTCTCTTTATCCACATTATATTATGTTATGTTTTATTAAAATATAGTGAATTAATTTCCCCTTGTATAAATATTCAGACCCTTTGCTTATGACACTGAAAGTTGACCTCAGGTGCATCTTGTTTCTATAAGTTATCTTTGAGTTGTTTCCAAAACTTGATGGCCACCTGGACAAACAAGCAATCGAGTGAGAAAAGGCCTTGGTCAGGGTGGTGACCAAGGACCCAATGGTCACTCTGACAGAGTTCCTGCACAGAGATGGGAAAACCTTTCAGAGAACAGCACATCTGCAGCACTTCACCAATCAGGCCTTGCCAAGAGGCACCTGAAGGACTCTCAGCAAGCTGTGGAGTTGTCCTTCTGGAAGGTTCTCCCATTTTTTTATTATGTACTTTACTGTCCTCTGAGGGATTTTCAGTGCCTTGGAAATGTTGTTATATCCTACGCCTGTTTTTTCTTCTTCATGCCGTCGTTTTTGTTAGTAATTGTACTAACCAAATGTGTGACCTACCAGAGGCAGTCGTATTTAACCAGAAATCATATAAAACCCCTTCTATTAACCTGACTTATGAAGACAATTGGCTGGACCACTGCTTATTAAGGTGTATAATAGCAAAGGGGGTAAATGCTTATGCAGCGAATGGTTTTCTGTTTTATACTTGTAATTAATTCTGAACAATTTGCTGATTTTATTTTTCAGTTTGACATTATGGACTTCTAGTTGATCGTGGTAAAAACTCCAAATTAAATCTACTTTTATTTTGTATTAAAAATATATATAATCAAAATAATCTGGAAAAGTCAAAGGGGTAAATACTTTTAAGAGGCACTGCACTTAAACTTTATGAAAACTGGAACGCAATGAATGCATTGCTTTATGACTTTTGTGCTATGCTATTAAAAATGTCTCAAAGAATTTTTCATTGAAAAGATTGTTTCATTGAAAAAGTTGTTACAAGCCTTGTGTTACAGGCATACAAGTTTTATACACTACTGTTCAAAAGTTTGGGGTCACTTAGAAATTTCCTGGTTTTCCATGAAAACATACATGAAATGAGTTTGAAAAGGAAATATACCAAAATGAATTGGAAATATAGTCATTGACAAGGTTAGAAATAATATAGAAATGATGTTTAATTTAAATAATAATTGTGTCCAATCTTTGCTTCCATCAAAGAATCCTCCATTTGCAGCAATTACAGCCTTGCAGAACTTTGGCATTCTAGTTGTCAATTTGTTGACAATTAGAAGTAATCTGAAGAGATTTAACCCAACGCTTCCGAAAGCACCTCTCACAAGTTGAATTGGCTTGATGGACACTTTTTACGTACCCTACGGCCAAGCTGCTCCTACAACAGCTCAATAGGTTTGAGATCCGGTAACTGTGCTGGCCACTCCATTATAGACAGAATACCACAGAATACCAACTGATTGCTTCTTCCCTAAACAGTTCTTGCATAGTTTGAAGCTGTGCTTTCGGTCATTGTCCTGGGACCTCCTACTACTCTTTCTATTCTGGTTATAGCCAGTTTGCTCTGTTCTGTTTCTTGGCAGTTTCCCGCATGGAATAGCCATCATTCATTTCTCAGAACAAGAATAGACTGATGAGTGTCAGAAGAAAGTTCTTTGTTTCTGTCCATTTTGAGCCGGTAATCGAACCCACAAATGCTGATGCTCCAGAGACTCAACAAGTCTAAAGGCTAGTTTTATTGCTTCTTTAATTAGCAAAACAGTTTTCAGCTATGCAAAAATAATTGCAAAACCAATTAGCCATAGTTTTGTAATGATCAATTAGCCTTTTAAAATGATTAACTTGGATTAGCAAACACAATGAGCCATTGGAACAGGAGTGATTGTTGCTGATAATGGGCCTCTATATGCTTATGTAGATATTCCATTAAAAATCAGCCGTTTCCTGCTACAATAGTCATTTCCAACATTAACAATGTCTACACTGTATTTCAGATAAATTTGATGTTATTTTAATGGACAAAAAAAATTTGTTTTCTTCAATGACAAGGACATTTCTAAGTGACCCCAAACTTTTGAATGGTAGTGTATGTTTGAAATACCTATTTAACTTTGTGTATTTTGTGCTGTATGTTAATAGGAACTGAGATGGGACTCTCATTCTAAATTTGGGTTTGATAATTGAGCAATTGTTAAAATTCTGATTCGAGGTTGCAAGAAGCAGAGGGACAGAGTGCTGTGAAGAAATCACAAGGGGAGGGGTCAGTGCTCTTCTCACACACAACCGCAAGCAAGGTGTATGATAGAGATCTCTCTAAAAGCCAAGGAAGACAAGGATTTTGTAATTGTAGTTCAGCTTGGGTGCTTCGCTGTGTTCTGCTTATTGAAACTCAACACTTGAGCTGTTGTAATATGTTATGTTGATTCCTCCATCAAAGTGGCAGTGGTCGTAGCAGACAGTGGTGATGGGAGAGAAATTATTAATCAAGAATTACATTTATTTAAAAAAAAATGTGTTGGACCATTATTCTTATTAGCTGAATAGAATCATCTACACATTATAAATGTAAAGTGACTCAAATGCCAAACTTCCTTTTTCATCTATGAACATCGCAAATGTTACAGAACATAGAAATTAAATAAGACAAGAGAATGTTGACCTTCATAATTTAGGCAATGGCTGAACTAGGTACACACCTGAACATACGTATATCCTCTATTAAAGCAATAATTAAAAGATTTAAATCAACTGACGCTATGATGAACCTGCCTCGCAGAAGATCCAAGTACATTTTGACCCCAAGCCCAGTAAGGACGATAGTTTAGAGGTAAACCATTTTCCACACAAATAGACGCCATCTCCATGTCAACAAGATATTTAGATGTCTCGCCAGAAGAAAGCCCCTAAACTCATCAAGACATAAACTTCAGTGTCTAGAGTTTGCTAAACACCATTGTTTGCATGGTCATGCAGAAAAAAACTACTGCCCACAGTGAATCATGGTAGTGTATATTGATGATGTGGGGCTGTTTTTCTTCCAAAGGTCCTGGGAAGCTTGTTAGGATACATGGTATTATGGAGTCTGTCAAGTCCCAGGAGATTTTAGAACAAAATCTGCCTTTTCTAAGAGGTTAAAACTGGGTGGTCGTTGGATCTTCCTTCCAACAGAAAAATTATCCAAAGCATTCCTCCAGATCTACACAAAAATGGCTCAGTGACCACAGAATCAAGCTTTTGCAATGGCCATTCAACTCTCCTAAACTAAACTCATTACAAATGTAGGTTTAAATAGAGCTCTATGGTCACAACCATAAGCTTTATGTTTGGAGAAGGGTCAACAAGGTCTATAGTGAACAGAATTCCATCCCCACTATGAAGCATGGTGGTGGCTCACTGATGTTTTGGGGGTGTGTGAGCTCATTAAACATTATGGGATAAGACACAGTGATGAAAGTTTGGCAAGGGATGGGTGCACAAAGTACAAAATTGCATGCTATTGGGTTTAAACGTGTTGTTTTGTGATTGGTCTACACAAAATGATCTATATTGTTTAAGTGAAAATACGCTTCTACAAATTTTTACATCAAGTAAAAAAAATGTACAAATGCAGTAGTTGCATAAGTATTTGCCCTTCTATAACTTATGCGATATTCACAAAATATTTCGGCAAGCCTTAATTAATTCAGCCATATTAGTTAGCTTAGAAATCACAGACTGACCTAGTTGTTGCAGCATTTGGATGTTTTAAATGTTGTCAACTTAATCCATGAAAAACTAATAGACATTTGTGGTGTGCATGTGCGAACTGCCATTGGAGTAAGGGCACAGTGACAGTCAGCTATTCGTCGTGGCATAGATGTCAGAAAAAGTTGGATACAGTTGTGCTCAAATGTTTGCATACCCTTGGAGAATTGGTAATATATGTGCCATTTGTAAAGAAAACATGAGTGAGCAGCCAAAACACATGTCTTTTATTTCTTATGGGATTCACATTCAACAGTAGGTCATAACAGAATGGCACAATCATAAAACAAAACATGGCAACAAAGAAAAAAATGAACTGACCCCTGTTCAAAAGTCTGCACACCCTTAGTTCTTAACACTGTGTATTGCCCCATTTAGCATCAATGACAGCATGTAGTCTTTTGTAATAGTTGTCTATGAGGCCCCGAATTCTTGCAGGTGGTATAGCTGCCCATTCGTCTTGGCAAAATACCTTCAGGTCATGCAAAGTCTTTGGTCGTCTTGCATGAACCGCACATTAGAGATCTCCCCAGAGTGGCTTGATGATATTAAGGTCAGGAGACTGTGATGGCCACTCCAGAACCTTCACCTTTTTCTGCTGTAACCACTGGAGGGTCAACTTTGCCTTGTGCTTAGGGTCATTGTCGTGCTGCAAAGTCCAAGAGCGGCCCATGTGCAGCTTTTGTGCAGAAGAATGCAAATTGTCTGCCAGTATTTTCTGATAACATGCTACATTCATTTTGCCATCAATTTTCACAAGATTCCCCGTGCCTTTAGAGCTCACACACCCCCAAAACATCAGTGAGCCACCACCATGCTTCATAGTGGGGATGGTATTCTGTTCACTATAGGCCTTGTTGACCCTTCTCCAAACATAGCGCTTATGGTTGTGACCGTAGAGCCCTATTTTGGTCTCGTCACACCAAATTACAGCGTGCCAGAAGCTGTGAGGTGTGTCAAGGTGTTGTCGGGCATATTGTAACCAGGCTTTTTTGTGGCATTGGCATAGTAAAGGCTTCTTTCTGGCAACTCGACCATGCAGCTCAAGTATTGTCGTATTTTACTCCTTGAAACAACCACACCATCTTTTTCCAGAGCAGCCTGTATTTCTCCAGAGGTTACCTGTGGGTTTTTCTTTGTATCCCGAACAATTCTTCTGGCAGTTTTGGCTGAAATCTTTCTTGGTCTACCTGACCTTGGCTTGGTATCAAGAGATCCCCGAATTTTCCACTTCTTAATAAGTGATTGAACAGTACTGACCGGCATTTGCAAAGCTTTGGATATCTTTTTATATCCTTTTCCATCTTTATAAAGTTCCATTACCTTGTTACGCAGGTCTTTTGACAGTTATTTTCTGCTCCCCATGGCTCAGTAGCCTGCTCAGTGCATCCCTGTGAGAGCTAACAAACTCATTGACTATTTATACACAGACACTAATTGCAATTTTATAAAGCCACAGGTGTGGGAAATTCACCTTTAATTGCCATTTTCACCTGTGTGTGTCACCTTGTGTGTCTGTAACAAGGCCAAACATTCAAGGGTATGTAAACTTTTGATCAGGGCCATTTTGGTGATTTCTGTTATCATTACGATTTTAAAAGGAGCCAAACAACTGTGATCATAAATGGCTTCATATGACCACTATCCTTAAATAAGTTTTTTGCATGATCAGTCATATTTTCAAAATCAATGCCAAAATTTCACAATTTCTGCCAGGGTATGCAAACTTATGAGCACAGCTGTATGTGCTTCATCTTGGCATATCAGAAAAAGTAGGATAGTGCCCACGACTAAAATGAATCACTCAAATGTAAATATCAATCAATATACCCTAAATCTGAATTATTCCACAAAGTTCTATCTAGCCCATTTACACAGTGCTCACACATGTATGACCATATACAGACTAGGCAAAGGGATTTATTAACCTTGACACGTTTTCAAGATTTGCTATTATTCCGCTTTAATAGCAACAATGTATATTTATTGTGATGGGAAAAAACTCAGGATGGTTGAAACACCGTAGAAACTAAAGATAATGACGTAAATGATGGAAAAGAATGCCAATACACATCGTAAAAAGTCCAAAACATGCATCCTTAAGAAACAACGCACTAACACAATACAGCATAAATTACAATAAAAAAAGAATACTTTTTGGCCTAAATGCCAACCCTTACATTTGGGACAAATCCAAAACAACACATTACTGTGTCGCAGCCTGTATAGTTTTAAGAATGGTGGTTGCTGCATCATTGTACAGATATACTTGACAAAAAGTATTTATTTTTTATTTTTCATTGATTAGATTTATAATTTCTCTCCCATGTTGACTTTGTGGAGTGAGTGCACCAAAAAACAATACATTTCAGTCAGACTTACGTCCAAGTGGGGTGAATATTCAATGCAATGTATATAATAATATGCATATGCAACTAAAGTGAGCTGACCAATTGTACGAAAAAATATCTAATTCATGTCCATGTAAGTTTAGTTCCCCAGAACAGTGCCAAATGTAAACCAACTATTGAGGGATTTTCAGAATGCACACCACTACTGAGTAACCTTGAGACCCAACATCTAGTAACATTTTTTAAGGATGTTTCTATACCGTGAAAAGGCAGTTATGGACATGAAAACAAACGACTCATTTAACAAATGCTATACAGTATATTTTAATTAAACGGCACCGGTGCTGTCAAAACTAGCAAATACAGCCTTTATCCTACATAGTCGGATATTCTATTTATTCTAAAAAATTAGAATGCTTGTAGTGGTGCACTACATAGTATGCATAAACTTCAATCCTGGGTGTGCATTGAAACACAAGCAGTTTTTTGTTCCTCACAGTATAAAGGCTTTCTTCATCATGTCCAAAAGTCTGATATTTTAGTCTTGTGGCACTTTTTCTCTCTTTTGCTTGGTCCAGCCAGGACCCGCCAATCTCCCACAGGGTTCTGGGAGAAATGGTGCGGTATTTCAAGTAGCACACTAACTCAGCCACGGGTTTAAATTAAGCGTGATGTGGCGAGGTGGAGAGCTGAGGGGGAGCAGGGGGTTCTGCTGAAATCCTTTTGGCTAACATAGTAAGAAAATAACTCGGATGTTAGGTTAGAGGTAGGGGCCACTCCCACAAGGACACACAGTCAAGTAGACAGCCTTTTGGTATCCACTGGTGGAATGAGACACACAGGTCATATAGTGTGCAGTATATACAACATGCATTGCAAACACGCTCTAGGGAACACATAGAGAGGCAGTGGGGAGCATGTGTAGCTTAAAGTTTGCGTATGTTTACAACCGCTATTCCCAAACATCTGGTTTAAGTCATAAGTGATTAGCCCCTATAGCTGTGAATTATTTTTTGAACTATTAAAAGACCATTATTCATTTATTTGATATTTGGTTTGGAACTGTCAAATATGTATGTCTGATACTGCAGCCAAGTTACTAAACATACCATACAAGGCACCAACATTTGTATTGTCCTTTCTTTTAATAAATATTTAGGTTGCTTGGTTGTTACATGCTGTTGACTTCATCAGAGCGTTTTTACACTACGGTAGTTGCATTTAGATGAACAAGACTTGTTGACAGACTTGCATCAAAGAAAAAAATGTTTGGTGTTAACTGTTAAAATAGAATTTGTTGCACTTCACCTTCTAAATACAATGTCTCACTCATTCTCTCGTTTTGAAATCCTTCCCCTGTATGAACAAAATCAGGAAAAAATTATAATTTTGTTGTTGGGAAGCAAATAAAATCATCTCACACAGGCACCTAAAAAATGGTACTATCATTAGGAACAAGATTTATTGACAGAGTACCATGTTAGTTACTAAGTAAACAACAATGTCAGTGTGCATCTTGCACAGCAAAAGTTACTAGTGTGAATAGAAAATGTTATTTACATACAGTCAACACAATAAGTATTGGCAAGCTTCATGAAATCGAGCAGAAGTAAATGCAAAAAAAATATTAAGGGGGAGCCATATACTTTATTGAATAGTACAATTTCCTCTGCAAAACACTGGTTTCAAAAGTAATGGCACCCCTAAAGAATATTTAAAGTAAAACCAAAGTAGCATCTGTTATGAATCTCTATACTTTTTAGGTGTTCTCAGTCTCCAGGAACTGTTGACGCCTTCCACCTGTTCCTGCTTTCCTGGGGTGTAAATATGAGGTTGCACGCATGTAAAATCCCTTCATCCATCACCTACGGTAAAACAAAAGAGCTTTCAGCTATAAAAAACAGATGGTTGTTGACCTACACAGATCAGTTAAAAAGGATATAAAAACAATTCATAAACAGCTGAAAATAGCACTCAGCACAGTCTCGGCAATAATAAAAAAATTCAAGAATTCTGGAACAGTTGCAATTTTGCCAGGAAGAGGACGCATGTGCATTTTGCCCCCACATAAGGAAGATGGTGAGTGAGGCGAAGAAGTATCCAACTACACAGGCTAGTGGAGTCTTGGGGTTATATGAAGTCTCAAAATAAACTGCTAGATACCACCTCCATGTCAATTAACTCTTTGGAAGGGTTGCACAAATTAAGCAGACCCCATCCCACAAATGATGGGATCTTAACTTTGCCGTTGCTGGAACTACAACTTGAATTGTGTGTTCTGGTCTTTTTGGTCATGCACACCAATCGGCATGTTTAGTGACAAAAGAAGACTGCATACAAGAAGCACCTGATATCCATTTAACCATTTCGCACAGACCACCCCCACGGGGGGTTCAAACCTCTAAAACAAAGACGACTTTGTGTTTAGAGGATTGAACCTCTAAACACAAAGACGACTGACACCCACAAAGCGTTGTTACCGTCGCTCCACAAAAGCCACGACCCTTGCTCACAAATACTTCAAGGTTGCAGAGCAAGTGACTTCACTGACTTGGAAGTGCTACTTGTGCCGACCGCCATTTCACACCACTTACACTCACACCCCTTTGACCTCCTCCGTCCCTGCAGCAATCCCAGCAGCCGGGTGATCCGGGTCAAGAAGCACCAGTGCGAGCGCTTTGCATCACTTTGAAACTCTACATTATCTGGGCCGACAGTGGTGCTACCTGACTTGCATTTCACACCCACAGGAAAACGGTGGCGAATCAGTAATGCTTTGGGTCTATTTTCCTCCTAGTGGTCCATGGGCTCTTGTTGAGATCAGTGGCATAATGAGTTCCACTAAGTACCGGGAAATATTAGCCCTTGACCTGGTTGCCTCTGCCAGGAGATTGAGACTTGGCCGTGGATGGACCTTTCAACAAGACCCCAAACATACATTAAAATCAACACAGAAATGGTTGCTATTTCACAAAACCAGTGTAATACAATGGCCATCTCAGTGGGACTTGAAGCCAATTGAAAACCTGTGGTCTGAAATGAAGAGAGCAGTCCAGGGGGATCCTGCAAAGCAGGGACATTGAAATGTGCTGCATAGAGTGGTCCAAGACCCCTCCAAAAGGATCCCTGGGGCTTAGTGCTGCTACCCACTCCAGGGGAGGCTAAATAGGGGTGAGACAAAATATTAATTGTAGGGGTGCCAATACTTTTTAAAGCTATGTTTTGCAGAAAACAATCATACCACTGAATAAAATGTTTTGAGTTTGACAAATGTTGTAGAGTATACATCTCCCCCGTATGCTTGAGCCCATGATATGACTCACGGTTTATGTTTCACATTTGTTGCATTCACTAGTGCCGAATTTCATGAAAGGTGCGAATGCTTCTTGAGTTGAATGTTTTATGTAAATGTTGTTTATGTCTAAATACGCCTTTAGTCTAATACAAACTTTAGCACCCTATAAATACACAACGTAAACAAATAGAGAGAGGTAGACTTGCTAAGATGAGGACAATCTATTTTAATATGATATGACAATGACATAAGGCCTCAAATAACTTTGTTTTAATTGTAAATAAGACTTAATAATTGTAAATAAGACTTATTGCTTCTCTGAAGAAAGTTTCCAAACAAGAATCACCCCTAAACAATTCAATCCATGACATCAAACCATACACATTCTATAAGCACTAAGAAATCACGCAATCAACAGTAAGAGCCACTATGTGATTTCTTCATGTCTAACTTAATAAGCCTTTTGTTCCACAAGGGCCAAGTTGGCTTTGATTGGCCTCCTCACATTAACTACGTGGCGGCCATCAAATCAGGTAATTGTTTTCATGGTCAACAGGGTCGCAGAGGACTGTCAGGAGACCAGAAACCAGCAATTACATTATTCTGCTGAAACAGACAGGCCTGTTCCATTTCCACAGAGCTGATATTACTGGACCTGTGGAGCTAAAATGTTTATCTTTTATGTACATTTTTATGCTGTTGATGGCCAGCAGGTCCAGCTGCTAGGGCTTCAAATAAAGCTAACTAACTCCCCTGGTTTGTATCCCTGTCCTGCTTGTGTTGTCGTAGCGCCTGAAGGAAGACATGCTTGACTTGGTTCATCATGTCACTGCAGAGCTGCAGGTCCTCAGCCTTGGCCTGGAGAGTGTTCCTCAACTCCTCCCTCAAAGCCTGGTTCTCCCCCTGCTGCAATGCCAGCCTGGGGAACAGAGAGAGGGCAACAAATAAAACATTCACAATAACAAGATCGTGCCATTCACTAATTTAGGTGTTTGGAATGTTTCAATTCCCTCTGTGTTTTGTTTATTTCCAATTTATACATACACAATGTAGCTGACTGTTTCCCAAAATATACAGCATTTGTAGTTTTTGTCAGTATTCCTGTGAGTTTCTAGTATGCTGCATTCTCTGTTCTCCAGTGTGATCTTTCTGAAGACTTTCTGTCTAATCAGAATTTAACAGACTGACAGTTTGTATCTCCAAGCTGTGACAGACAGGGTCAGCACCCAAGACTTCCAAGACCAAACAAAAGACAAAAACTCACTCACTGGGTACTTAGTTCATTGACATGGGCATCCCTGTAAAGGTCAAGACAGCTTTGAGGCAATGATGATTCCCTCTGTCTCCCACTAGACAAGGCTGTTAGGAGGGCAGAAAAAATATAAAATAAAAAAGCAGAAAGCAGAATTGCCAGGTTCAGCTTTGGCCCCATAGTGCCACTAACTAGAAAAATTGCACACATTGCCCTATGATCACCTATTTCTGTACTCCTTACCAGCTGGCAAACATCCAAAATCCACATTAACACTTTAAAAATAAGCAGATCATGCAATATGCATTTGATGTATTTTGGATCAATTCAAAGAATAAGAGTAAAGACACAATGCACGCATCTAAAAAAAATACTCAGAACCTCCACCTGTCTGTCATTTCCTCTGTGGTTTGTGGTCAATATTTCAAACCATACAGCTCCAGAAAAAAATAAGAGACCAATGCACCTTTTTCTTTCCTTTCCAAAAAAGTTGAAAAGGAAGCTTTTGAGTGAGGAACAGAAGGGTTAGAATTAGGAGACCACTGCAAATTGAACGCTTCTGTATTTTGGAAAGGGAAGAAAAAGGTGCAGTGGTCTCTTAATTTTTTCCGGAGCTGTATATCAAGTGTCGTGCAGATCAGTAATTTGGTGCCAAAGGGGCAGTTTATGTGAAGTATTTTTCACAAACTTTCAAATGGCAGAAAATAAATCATCTTGGTCATTATGGGTCGATTTTGTTCAGTGTGAGTTAAGAGAACTGTATCAAATTTCTCACTGTCGCACTGTGTGAGGGGCGTGAACTTGTTTTGTTTTTCTGTTATACTCCAGAACTGCTGGGCTAATCAGCATAACATCTGCAGGGCTCTATGCTAGACTTTTTGATAAGGTTGTGCAACATTTAGTTGCACAATGCCAAATATTAGAGCTTAATAACAGTGTATTGGCTGGTAGCCATGTTGTTTTACATACTACTCTAGAATGTTTTTTATTCATAACACAATACATTATTTACAACTTTTACAGAGATTTGCTTTGGCAATCCATTATTTTGCAATGTAAACATGAACATTTCAATTGTGGCATGTCAACTTTCGAGGTAACTGGCAACCCTTCCGCTACTCATACCCGCCACAATAAGATAACTGCAGTATGAATACATTGCATCTCCCATTTGTATTACAGCCACGTGATTAGTGACATAACAGGTCTAGGTTCAGAAGAGAACCAGCTGGAAAGATTAGCTAGCAAACTCTCCATCTTTTGACACAAATTGCTGTGACAGGACAGGCATGAGACGGGGCTTAGGACCCAGCAGTGGCTTCTCCGAGAGCGTGAGTAAGGGGAAATCAGGGCAAACCAGGGACACCTGGGGAAGTAATTACCTGTCTCCTTGCCCCTATAAAACAGTGTCAGTCAGTGAGCTCGAGGAGGAGGTGGCCCAACAGAGGCCCAAGGTGACGCTGCCCGTGTGTCCCCATGAGCTGGAAATCCTGTGACCATTTTTGTTTGCCTTTATGTGAGCCATCCCCGTCTGGGGAAGTGTTTTGAGTTTGAATATTTGAGAATTGCTGGGAACACATGAACAACCCAAGAGAACTCTGGACTCGGGCCCTACTTAGGTCCTTTCACATTACTTAGTTATAGCTTTCGGTGGAACATATTCAACTTCATGTGTGCTGCACTGGTTAGTAACATCCATAACCTTATCGTTGACAAATCAAACATCAAATATTCTGCTCATTGGTGCACAAAACAGAAATATATATACAGTATACACACTGATGAGCCAAAACATTATGACAACTCACTGGTGAAGCGAATAACGTTGATCATCTCCTAACAAGTGCACGTCAAGGTCTGGGTAGATTAGATGGTAAGAGAACAATCAGTTCTTGTAGTAAATGTGTTGGATGCAGGAGAAATGGGCAAAAGCAAAGACCTGAGTGACTTTGACAAGGGCCAAATTGTTCTGGCCAGGCGACTGGGTCAGAGCATCTCTGAAACGGCAAGACTTGTGGGGTGCGCCCAGTCAGCAGTGTTGAGTGCCTACCGACAGTGGTCCGAGGAGGGACAAACCACAAACTGGCAACAGGGTGTAGGGCGCACAAGGCTCATCGATGCATCAGAGCAACGAAGGCTATCTTGTATGGTCCGAACTGACAGAAGGTCTATTGTGGCACAAGTCAAAGAAAATGTTAATGATGGTAACGGGAGGAATATGTCAAAACACACTGTGCATCACATCCTGCTGCGTATTGGGCTGTTTAGCCGCAGATCGGTCTAAGTTCCTGTGATGACCCCTGTACGCTGTCAAAAGTGCCTACAACAGGCACGCGAGCGTCGGAACTGGACCTTGGACCAGTGGAAGAAGGTTGCTTGGTCCGATGAGTCCTGTTCTCTTTTACATCACGTGGACCGCCATATACGTGTGCGCTGTTTACATGGGGAAGTGATGGCACCAGGATGCACTGTGGGAAAATAACAAGCCGACGGAGACGACACAGATGCTCAACTGCCCAGAGCAGAGTGATGCTCTGGGCAGTTGAGCATCTGTGGGATGTGCTGGACAAAACAAGTCCGATCCACGGCGGCACCACCTCACAACTTACAGGACTTGAAGGATCTGCTGCTAATGTCTTGGTGCCAGATACCACAGCACACCTTCAGAGGTCTAGTGGAGTCCATGCCCCGGTGGGTCAGCGCTGTTTGGGCGGCATGTGGAGGACCAACAGCATATTAGGCAGGTGGTCATGATGTTTTGGCTCATCAGTGGATATGCCTCCCTAAGACTTACCTCCGGTGCCCTTTTTGCCAATTGTTCTGGGAGTCAATCCATCTTCCAAACCCAGTTTTGCCTTCTCCAGTTGCTGCTCTAAGGCAATAGCCTTTCTGCGTTCCCCCTGGAATTTTTGCTCTGCCTCTAGACACCTCTGCTTCTCTTCCTCCTCCCTGTCACATCAAAACACCAAGAGTATCGTATTACAACTACTGTATGATCATTGTG
This sequence comes from Esox masquinongy, assembly GCA_016801175.1. NCBI lineage: Eukaryota > Metazoa > Chordata > Actinopteri > Esociformes > Esocidae > Esox > Esox masquinongy. The sequence goes on from JACXGI010007127.1 coordinate 14,052, forward strand.
AAAAATCTGGTACATTAAAACTAGTCATTACAAAGTAAGGAAGGTTACATGTTTATGGCAGAAAAATATAGAGACACAAATGTTTAAGCACAAATTAGAAATCCAGACTGAGTTCTTCCTCTGTCCAGTGTCTGTATTCTTTTGACCATCTTAATCTTTTCTTTTTAATGGCCAGTCTGAGATATGGCTTTTTCTTTGCAACTTTGCCTAGAAGGCCAGTATCCCGGAGTCTCGTCTTCATTTTTGACATTGAGACTGGTGTTTTGCGGGTACTATTTAATGAAGCTGCCAGTTGAGGATATGTGAGGCGTCTGTTTCTCAAACTAGACATTCTAATGTATTTGTCCTCTTGCTCAGTTGTGCATCGGGGCCTCCCACTCCTCTTTCTATTCTGGTTAGAGACAGTTTGCGCTGCTTTGTGAAGGGAGTAGTACACATTTCTGCATGAGATCTTCAGTTTCTTGGTAATGGCTTGCATGGAATAGCCCATGTCTCAGAACAAGAACAGACTGACAAGTTTCAGAATAAAATTCTTTGTTTCTGGACATTTTGAGCCTGTAATCAAACCCACAAATGCTGATGCTCCATATACTGAACTAGTCTTAAGACATCTAGTTTTATTGCTTCTATAATCAGCACAAGTTTTCCGTGGTGCTAACATAAATACAAAAGGGTTTTCTAATGATCAATTAGCCTATTAAAATGATACATTTGGATTAGGAAACAGAACATGCCATTGGAACACAGGAGTGATGGGTGCTGATAATGGGTCTCTGTACGCCTATGTAGATAATCCATTGTAAATCAGCTGTTTCCAGCTACAATAGTCATTTACAACATTAACCTTGTCTACTGTATACTGTATATCTGATCAATTTGATGTTATTTTAATGACCATTAAATTTGCTTTTCTTTCGAAAACAATTTGATTTTTAAGTGACCCCAAACTTTAGAACAGTTGTGAATATTATATTCTTACAAGAGACGCACCTAAAGACTAACTGATTAAAATAATTGACTAAAGATTAATTGCCTCTTAAAATTAATATCAGTAAAGTGTAAAATGCTTGATTCCTCTGTCCTTGTTTCCTCCACACCTTGCTTCTTTTTGAAAGTCCATTGGAGCCTGAGGGGATAGAAGCATCACTCCATGCACCTAATGCACTTTTCAGCGGCAGGTGAGGAACGGAGAATCTGATTGCAATTTCTGTCATTCCTTGCATCCTCTCTCCTTGCCTCCTTTTCAAATTCCATTAGAAATGAAGGTGAGAGTGGAGGGAACTCGGACCTTCTCATCCAACAGATTTTAGTAAGGAAAATAGAAAGGATGTGAGGGGCAAATCGAGGAAGTACAATACTCTCCCAAATACAGCGTAAGCAGGCATTTGACAGCTATGTACAATTTAGACTGTGTGGGTGACTATAAAGATTGGTGGGAAGTCTGATTTTCAGAGTGAGAGTGTGACGTAATTTTGATATTCACTGCATCCCTACAGCCATGACCCGGCTGCTTTTTGTGTGCACCAGTCACTTATGCCCCCACCCCTCTCTTTCCTATATATAGCCTCTCGGTCCTCTTGGCCTCTCCCTGCTGCTAGACAGGAAGCAGAACTTGCCAATAGTGTAGTTTAGAGTATATGTAGCAGTCAGACTTTTTCAATTTGAAAAATTAGGAAATTGAAAAACTGCAGTGCAATATACAGTAGATAAAAACTTAGTGCTTCATGGATGTGCACTGGTTTTCAGTTTAAACAGATTATACTGCAGGTCAAAACCTACTGTATCATAGGTGTAAAATGAAGGCACAGATTTTACTACAGGCAGATTTGTTTTGCTTTTGTTGAGGCAGATATCTGTTTCACCTGAATGAAGCTTTAATTGACAATTGGATTCATAGGGAGAAAGCGGATGAGTAGATATAGTCAAAAAGGGTAGTGACAGGAATTGAACCCTGGTCTCTGACACGGAGATGCAAATGTGAATGGAGCCAGGATGCTCCTACCATCATGCCTCATGTATAGATAAGCCAGGTTTTGAGCAGTACCTTGTTTTTTTCCAGACGTACGCTTGGCATTTAGGCCTAATAGTTTCATTTTGGTATCATCAGATGCGAGAATCATTTTCCTTATGCTCCCAGATTCCTACAGATGGCATGTCATATGCCTTATTCTCAGGAGTGGCTTTCGTCTGCTCACTCTATTATCTGATTGATGAAGTGTTGCTGAGATGGTCGTCTTTCTGGCAGGTTCTCTCATCATTGCAGAGAAACTCTGAAGCTCAAGTGGACATTGGAGTCCTGGTCACCATCCTGACCAAGGGCATTCTTGCCCTGTTATTAGGTCTGGCCAACAGTCAGCTCTAGGAAGAGTCTTAGTGGTTCCAAACTTCCGTTTCACAATGATGGAGCCCACTGTGCTCCTGGGAACTTTCAATGTTTCAGCAAATTGTTTTATAACCTTCCCCAAATGTCAACACCATACTATCTCAAAGGTCTATGGTGATTTCCTTGGACTTCATTGCTTGTTTTTTGCTCTGACACACACTGTGAAGTGTGGGACCTTACATAGACGAGCGTGCACCTTACAGAAAGCTCTGGATCAAGTCAACTCCTGACTATGGACCGTGGACTGTTCTGAGTTACGTTAATGATTTCAAAAAGACCAATCTAAACACCCAGTCTAAGCATCCAGAGTGTCTAGTAAAGGAAACAAACATAACTCATCCAGAAATAATTAGTTGCAGAAATAAAATCCATTGGAAGTTATGTAATACCTGGATTGCTGAAGCTTGACTAGCTCTAGGAGCCTATCTCTCTCCACCGTGGCAGCTTCACAAAGGGTCCGAAACTCTGTACACTGTGCCTTCAGGGACTTCACCTCTCCTGAACAGTTCTGACAACACAACGGAGCTTCTGCTTCTCTGAAATAGTTGTAGTAACTTATATCAGTGGATGTGGTCCACTATAAACAGGTTTTACTTAACAGCTATTAACAGTTATTCTCAAAAGAGAGATATTGAGACAGATGTTGTGGAGGCTAAGACTTACCTGGCTTCTAAAGTGATCCCAGCAACTGATCCCACTAGTTTATGTCCATGTTTAGATACTGAACTACTTCAAACAAAAAATACATAATTCAACAATTTATAGTATATCAACTAGTAGGGAACATAGATGAGTCAAAGGTACAGGAAATTATGACAAAATGATTTTATATTTATGATTTTGACAGACCAAGCTGATCTTATTCTCTGTCCGGTGTCTCCACCTGCTGTCAAAGGTTGGGAATTACCAGTGGTGGTCTTAGGGCCTGACTGACCACAATCCTCTCTCTGTAACACATTTACAAAGTCCAAATCAACTATAACCTCCATAGGGCTGCTGCATTCCAATAAATGCTATCAACCGGAAGCGACTGGAAATAAATGGAACCAGGCCAAAATGCCAAAGCCTTCATACAACAGTCCCGTTATTACAAGAGCTCCTTTCCTCTTACAGTGATTTTACCTTTAAGGACAGTTGCTGTATCTCGTCCTCCAGTTCTTTAACTTTGGCCTCTCTCTCAGTGACCATGTGTTTGAGCTGTTGAATTAGGGAAGTGTGTCTCTGGGCCTCGCTGCTCAGCTGCTGCCCCAGGCTCTGCTGGCTTTCTTTGGTTTGCATGTCCTGCTTGCTCAGCCTGCCCAGCACATCCTGCAACTGACTCTGCTGCTTCTACAGTACCCACAGCAGCAGAGACAGAGGAAAAGTGTCAGCAGAGGAGGCAGAAGATGGGCAACAGGAACAAGATTAGAGGAAAACACCTCTCCAGGCAAAACCACAATAAGCTTGCAGGTGCCCGACCCAACTAAACAAGATTCTACAACATGATGAGACAAGAAATTGTGGCTTGTCCACACTTCCCGCAGCCAGGACAATACAACGCCAACATGCAACGCCCAGTGTGGTCTCCCAGTCACAACCGTCTGTGACAAACCCTAGTATTGAACCTACGGGTGTAGCTGCGCCTTAACGCTACAAAAAAGTGCCTTCAACTGCTCTACTACTCAAGAGGCCCTTAACAAAACGAAATAAAACCTACTTACCAGTAAGGCATCCACCAGCTCATCATCATGCTTTCCTTTGTCCAGAAGGGTGGAGATCTGGGCCTTTAGTGATTTAACCTCAGTGCTCAGGTTTTTGTTTCTAGCTTTGGAGCCTTCCAGCTTCTTTTTCATATCCTCGTGATCTTTCATGAGAGCCTCATAGTCCCCTGTCATCCTCTAAGCACACATGAAGCAGGAAAGAAGAACTAGACTGGAGTTCAATCAAAACAATAAAAGGAAATGTTAAAAGGGTATCGTTTGAAAAACAACCAACACACACAATCTAATCATTGTGAAAACTGAAAGCATGTACATATAAGGACAGCCAACCTGGTAGTTGGAGTTTACGGTTCCAAATCTATTCTATGATTGTATCTGAAAAGTACTACTGGGTGGATACCACAATTCAGGTTTGACTGAACTGTCAATCAATTGTTTATGAAGTCCAGCTCTTCCAACCTCCAATGTTTCTCTCTTCTCCCTCTCCACGGCGCGGATGTAGCAGAGGTTCCTTTCCTGGAGGTGTTTGTTCTGCAAGTCTCCGTTCCCCCGTAGCTCTTCCTCAACATGGACACCTGATGTCTGGTTCCTCAGGGCTGATTGGCTCAGCTGCTGTTCCAGGTCCCGGACCTAGGGACCAGAAAATGACAAAGAAAGATTGAGATGACTACAATGCAGTCTACAAACCACCTTGTATGTCAATGAACAACATATAATGTGATCAATATTATGTGCCTCAGCAATCAGTCTGCTCACCCTGCTCTGGAGAGCCAGTATCTGCTGGGAGCGACCTCTCCAGTTCCCCGGGCTGGTCTGTAGCTGCTGAATGCTGACTTCCTCTCCCACCTCACTGGATAACACCTACAGTAGGAACAAAAACATCTCTGCAAAAGTATTTCATAACCTGTTATCTTTCAACTTTCAACAAATGGTTCTGTACACACCTTCTGAGCTATTTTTAATTCCTGTTTGATAGCTTGAATCTGGTTGCGATATTCAGTCATCTTCAGTTGGGCAGCAGAAAGTTTGTCCTGTAGAGATTTTACCATTGGACTGTTCTGTGGGGTAGAGAAAGGCAGTCACTGCGGTCACTTAAAAGTCAAAATGAACATTAATACAATTTGGTTTTCTTTAAATTGACATACTGTAGCACATAGGACTAGGAATTGCCCGTGACCTCATGATATGATATTATTAGAATACTGACGAGTCAATATGTTTTGCAATTTACTCTTTTCTGTTTGTATTGTGATTCAATGCTGTAATTTTTTTGATTTGATGGACAAGAAAAACCATGAGAAAATCGGTTATGATTAGTCATGGAAATATGTGGTGAAATAAATGTGGTTCTCGATTTAAAAAGATGTTGGAGAACAAGCTTAGGAGGAAAAATACAACAGTTCAGGTGAATTTTGTCAACTGAAACATAATATTGCAATAATGTCAAAGAGATATGATATATATGCTTGTATAGATCTGTTTCCTCTACCAGTCCAACTAAACTCAACGTTATAAGCATTTCTATGTAAAACAGAGAGTTACTGTGAGTACTGGATCCTATTTGTTCATGGATTTAAAATGATGATCATATCATTAAGGTTAATTACCTCCTGGAAGTCTTTGGATGATCTCATATCTTGTGGCTTTATATCCATCTTTTTCCCAGGAGGGCTAAGCAACAAAGCAACCTGGAGCTAAAGTATTAAACATATTTGCAATTTTTGTCATAATTCATCCATTCAGTCAAGCACTTACATCAGTCTACGAAGCAATACCACTGGCAAATGACAAAACAAGTGGTTTTCTTACCAAAAGTCAATGTCAATTAAATGATTTGATGAGTTGTTTGTTGTTTGTTATAGGAAACTCAAATAGCCAATAGATTCTACAAATGTGAATGTTTATAGTTCTTTAAAAATCACATTAACCTCTTTCTCAAGCTGCTTTATTCTATCGCTGTTTTGCTTTGATTTAATTTTTTCTCGTTCCATTTCAGCAGCAAACTCTCGATTCCTCTTAGAAAGCTCAACAATCTTGGTAGCTGCCGCATCACCCGCCAAGCCAGACGTGCCTTGTAAAAGATGGTAATAGAGTAAACACAAAGGACATACATATGACACCTCATAACATCCCCAGTCAAAGACATTTATCACCAGTTTATTTGATATGCAGATTTAGTGGTCAGATTTAGGTCTGACCCTTCCTTTTCCCAAAGAACAGCCTGATGTGGTGTGGTGGCATCATGCATTTGCAGTAGGCTGGATGGCAGTACAGAATTACAGTTTGCTTAATGAATCTCTACTATTCAGTTGAGAAAAACAACTTTGTAAAGTATCTTATACCAGGCAGCTTTATGGCAACTGGCACAAACTTTATATTGAGAAGTACAGCATTCACCAACTTTGAGATGCACAGATCCATCAGCAGAGAATTCCTATGCTAGCAAGCGCTACTTGACTGTAAACAAACTCCATGTTCTAAAGTAGCACACTGGTCTGGTGCTGCTGACGTTATGTTAATGCACAACTCAACCACGCATTTGAGATTAACTATGTCTCACTTACTCATTCCATAAAGCCCCACTAAAACAGAGCTTTCTGAAAAGCCAGCAATGAGACACTTTTATGACCGTGCTGAGCCCCACAACCTCCGCTATGTTATAATGTTTATTTATTCATGTTTTTTAGTGTGTCCTTTGGAGACCTAACTAATCAATAAGGAAATTCTATATGAATATTTTCTAAATGATCATTATTAATTAAGTGTTGCAGCTCTATTTTAAATGTTTCTTCATGGTACCAAGGCACCTAACATGTACCAGGAAATATTCTCCACATCATTACACCACTGCCACCAGACTGTGGTTACATAGATTCAGACTGCTTGAATGTCAAATCCTGACGCTGTCATCAGCATGATGCAACAGGAATTAGGATTCATCAGACCAGACAATTCCACTCCTCAGTTGTCCAGTGTTGCTGACCATTTGCCAATAGGTACGCGTCCTATCATTTTTAGCTGACAGGAGTTGCACATTCTGAGATGCCACTATTACTGCATCGTTATTTGCCTCTTTGTGGCTCGCCTGGGAGCTTGTATTATTCTTGACAATCTTGTTCAACCTCATCTATTTTCAGCCTAAGGACCTCAGCTGACAGGATTCGTTTTGTGAGTTGCATAATACTCTATAAAACCTAGACATTGTTGAGGATGTAAAGCCCAGGAGGATGCCTGTTTTGTCCATTCCAGTGTTCAACTGAATAGTAACTAACTGCCTTGATGCCTGTCTGCCTGCCTTATACTGTTACAAATGGTCACTGTAGGAGCAATCCATTTTGAGAACTGGGCGATGTAACTAATAAAATGGTCACTGAGTGTATATCATCTTTTAACTCCGAATTTAGCCTGAACTAATGTTAATTACACCCAAAATAAAAATTGTTCATTCAAGTTGTGTCACATACTGTACAATACCTGCTAAGGCCAGTCTTTCTTCCTCCCTCTTCTTCTTCAAATGTTTAATCTCAAAGTCTTTCTCACTCAGGAGCTTGTATAGTCTGCCATTTTCATCCCTCAGCTCCCTCACCTGGTCGTGCAACTGTTCATTTTCATTCTGTAGCAGCCTGTATGGAATAGAAACCTGTTAAAATCAACCTTTTAATGTGGAAGATGAATCATTCCTTCCAATTCCTTCCACTCCTCAATCACATTTAGGCTTTTAAAATGCATTACCTACAGATTTGTTTATCCAAAGCAAAAGAAACCCTTGGGCAAACACAAATTCACTAACACAAAAACACTAATTCCAACCACATTAATTGAAAAAGGTAACCAAATTGAACAAATCATACCAAAAAATAATGTAACAAATAAACATTTATGCTGAGAAACTTAATACACCCTTATGTACCTTTACTATTATGATATATGGCTAAAATGTTTAAATATAATTAGAGAGTAAGGCCAAGCCTTCCAAATATTAGAAAATATGTTGGGTTTCATCGTAACCATATGGGAATCATGCCAAGAAGACCTATACGAGGACCTCCAAAGAAACATTATTGACGCCCATGACACAGGAATTACAAATCTAGATACAAATCTATTCCAAGCTATTTTCCATTGTCAGACTGTTCATCTAAAACTTCTGAAAATTCCAGACCACTGGCAAGCTATATAGTACAGATGATCCCACCAAATTCAGACCAAGAGCTCACTGAAAGATGTTCATAGAAGTGTGTAACATCAAGGGATCTACAGGCCCCACTTGCCACAATCAATGTCGAAGTGTCAACTGTCAGAAAGAGATTGCATACATTTGGCTTGCATGAGAGGTCAGGAAGGAAGAAGCCTATGCTCTCAGAAAAGAATATAAAGACACAACTGACATTTACCAGACAACATCTCGGTAAAGTCCAAAACTACTGGAAAAATGTGCTTCGGACAGACAGGTCAAAAGTGGAGCAAAAACGAAACACTGACTTTCAACACAAGAACCTCATACCAACTGTAAAGCATGGAGGCGGTATCATTATGGCTTGGGGATGCTTTGCTGCCTTAGGGCCTGGCCAACTTGCCATCAATGAGTCAACCATGTATTCCATATTGTATGAGATCATTCTTGAGGAGACTGTGAAGCCATCTGTCAAAAAACTGAAGCTGAACTGAACACGGATCTTGCAACAGGACGATGATCCAAAACACACAAGCAAAAGGAAAACAGAATGGCTCAAAAAGAGGTAACGGTGGTTATGGAATGCCAGACTCAAAGCCCTAATCCCAATCCTGAAGCGGGACGTGGATGCAAGAAAGCCCTCAAACATGATCCAGTTGAAAGCAGTACAGTAAACAAGAGTGGGCAAAAATTCCTCCCAGTCAATGTAAAAGACTGATAGACAGTTACATGGCTACATTAAGTTATTTCTGACAAAGGGAGCAGCACCAGCGGTTGGAGCGTAAGTAAGAGTGTACTTACTTTTTCTGCACTATTAAATTGCATTCAGTTATTTTTTTTATCAATAAATGATGGCAAAATATAATCTTTCAGTGTCATTTGTTAGTTACTTTCATCTGTCAATACTACTGAAATTAAGAAAAAAAATACCACTTTCCAGGGGTTGTACTTACTTTTCTTACATGACCGTAGGTACTGTATGTATACTCAATTCAAATTAATGTAACGTTGTGATGGAGGAATACAGCAGCATTTTTTTCTCAACTTTAACAGTATAGACCAAACATAATAATATTTGATAGAGCTCACTTTTTACCAAGATCATGCACACGATCGGTGTCCTCCTGCGTCTCAGTGGCCGTCTGCTCCTCCGTTTTCTTTAGTCTTTTTTGGAGACGTTTCTCCTGCTGCTCCTGCAGAGTCTGGAACTGTAGACGAAGGTTATCTTTGATATTATCACCTTCCTCCATATTCTAGGGAAATATCACAGAAATAACCCAGAAAGTGAAAACGGCAGTCCCTGGGTGTTGAAAAATAACAACTGGATTGAGATTTGCCTGAATCTGAAAAGTATGTAGTGTGCATGTACATTTAACTTCCATTATCCACAAATAGGTTCAACAATAACACATCTGTCTACTGTACCGTAATAACCTGCATTATTTATGTACTGTAGGAAGAGGTAGTTATGGTTCCAAGACACTAACCACAGAAATGCTAAACAATATATCTACATGTTTCATGAATGAACAAATAACTTGGTAGAAGTAGGCCTAGTCTCATATATTTTAAACCTTAGTGGAAACATGGCTACGTACTATAACTAGGTGATGTAAGCCAGATAGCTAGCCAAACTAATTGTACTGTGTAGCTGGCTAACGTTACATAGTGTACTAGGTTACCTAAGGTTAGGTAAGCCTAACCTAAATAGGTAGCTACCTGTTAACCTAAGGTTATAACAGGCAGGATACGTTGAAAACTTTTAACTCACCTATGTAACAAAGTTCCACGTTTAGCTATAACATAACAATGCCCGGGTTATTGAAAAAGGAAGATATCTATCGGTGGTTAAAAGCGTGTCACTGGCACTCAGTTTGAGAGACTTGATGTTTTGTATAGAAGGTTGCCAGGTGACGTACTAACTACGCCTCCTGGCGGCCATTTTAGAATAGTAATCTACGGGGAGCTAAACGGTGGGAAGCCTACCCCTTAGGCCTACACGTACACGGGTATATTTTAAAACGTTTTTTTTCCCCCTATGTTTTGGCCTTTCGTCCACAGGCAAACTGCGTTTTAGGTCACTGAAAAAGGAACTTTTGAAAAACTCCTTCCAGGGTGAAGATATTTGGAAACTCCGTCAGTGTTTACGTGTAGACAGGGAAAACGGAGATTGTGTCTTGTAACGTCAGTGTGCACCGTTATCACGGCTTTGTTCACATGAGGCGATTTTGTGCAATCGCGGACGTAGCCAAAATAGTGCAGGTTTTAATCTTGCTAACAGGACTTTTTACATGTTTACACATACATGTACTGTTACTCTCCCACTGTATTGAGGAATAGAGGCGTCCGAATGTGCTACAGAGGTCACTGCTACATCCAACACTCGTCCCAATGTTGTTCGCCTACCGGAATCGGTAATACAGTTTTTCAGGCTTCTGATTGGCCAACGTGGCTTTAAGGTTATGGTTATTGTGGCCTGTTGGTTTGGTATGCGCGTTTACTGTGTTTTTTTTTTTAAAACACTGCTGGTATGGAAGGGATTTTTTTAAGAACAAAGGAGAAAAAAAATGTTTTAAAAAATACCCGTGTACGTGTGGACTTGTTTTTTCTGGTGAGATGAGGTCGGTCTGGTCTGGTCTCTATCGGCCAAACAGCATTCTGTGTAATTCTGGGGCAAGAAGTGGTAGTTTAAAAACACAACTTTACTCGAATTATGGGTACAATCAGCACAACCATAGGAATATTTTCCGAGATCTGTGATATTATAACGCTGTTTTTCTTAATATCGTCGCGATAGCTGGCTACAGCATGACAACATGAACGTGATTAGTCGTAGGCCTATGTCTGCTGGTGTGGATATCACAGCTCCGGAAAAAAATAAGAAACCATTGCAACTTTTTCTTACTTTTCATACAAGTGGCTTATAAATATCAGCTCTTCCATCAATTCCAGCTTTGTGAAGCTTACGACATTCCGTTTTTGTTGAGATTGGGTCACAGAGGTGCTGATTCATTTCTGTGGTAATTTTGGAGGCTGTGCTTTTGGGGCAACTACAAATGGGGGAGAAATTATTGGCATGGATTCAATGAGTCTCTGAAAATCTACTGGAGGGATGAAAAACCATTCTTTAAAAATGTATTCCCTCATTTGATGTTTTGATGATGTGGTGGAGAGCGCTGTCAAACACATCAGTCCAAAATCTCCCATAGGTGTTTGGTTGTGTTGAGATCTGGTGACTAATGGCATACAATTCACATCATTTTCACATAAAACATTCAGTGACCCCTCATGGCCTGTGGATGGGGGGGCTTGCCATCCAGGAAGAGACCCAATAATGAACCCTCTTTCACTTAGATCCTTTCCTCTTACAATCTTGATCCAAAATTTAGGTCAACTGGGCATGCTCAACATTTTTATACATGCCACAGAGAATGATACGATGTTAATTGCATCATGCAGTACACCTGTTTGGAAGCATCTGCATTCGTTATGTTCCTCCAATGATTTATTCAGGATTTTCCTTTAATGTCTCCTGTCTCTATGTTGTCATTATTCTTTAGACTGTTTACCTTTTTTGTGACCGATGCTCCTGCAATTTGGCCTCTTTGGAACTCTGTTAGTTGCCTCATTCTGCTTTGAAAACTCATATCAAACTGCTAATTGTCAGCCCTCTTTTATAGCTGATACATTTATTACTACTGACACGTACCGCTAATTGACAATCAACTTAATGTGATCTCAGCAGCTTTGTAATTGAGATTCAGTTACTTCATTTTAACAGTCCTTTTCTATGTGGTGTTTCTGTTATTTTGTCCACCCCCTTGTACTGTACAAGTGTTGTGCAAATTAATGTGGATAAAATGCACGTCTGAAGAGAATGCACAAACTGTCTGAAGAGGCAATAAGGCTAAAAAACAATCTGTCCATTATTTGGGTTCATATCTTGGTGGGATATTAAGATATTACGTAACTAAAATATGTGAACATTGCTAAGATTTTAAGGTAAGTTTACAGGCACAGTAAGATGACGTTAACCTTGTCCCCAGGCTGATACAAACAGCACAATATTATTGTTAGCCTGGAATATATATTGGGCTTTTGAGGAGTAAAAACATTTCTCTCTTCATGAATTCAAACAACCACTGGAGACATTGGCTGAGAATTTACCACCCGCCCACAGTGCCTTAACAAACTGCAGCTAAATCCCAAATGGACTCTTGATAAATTCACTCCATCCTCTGTCCTTCATTTCTGTGTTTACATGCATGTCCGAAATTTTTGTACATGTCCCAAAGCTGAGGGAGGAGAAATGATCAAGTGTGAAGGGGCTAATTAAACCCCTGGTAGATAATTTCTTTATGCTTGTGTTATTAAATAACCATTTACCATTAATCACATCATAGGCACACATGTCTCAAAATTTAGGCATTTATTAAATCCCCTCCACTCTGTGGGAAGTCACCCCTTTGAGTTTTGTCAGCAACACGTGACCATGGAGGGCACTCAATCAAATCTTTTCATAAAGGCCTTTTTACATCAGCAGTTATCACAAAATGCTTTTACAAAACACTCCGAGCAAGTGTGTAAGTGGATAGGGGTCAGTTTGAGATTCACAGTGTCATTTACATGTAAAAGTGGTCAATACAGCCCCTAGCAGCCATACTAAGCATAATGTCCTACAGAGAAATATTATGCAATTACAATAACTTTGCATCAGTTTCTCTTTTGTTGAAATAGAAAATCATGCAACTTATCAAATCCATGTTTTTCACAGCTAAAGCAATTTGTTTTGACTTAAATGTATCTTTTCATATCTGCACATTTCTTTTGTGCATCTTTGACAAAATTAATACACAAGAAGTATTTTTAATTAGCTAAATACTTTAATCTGAATGAAATAAATAAAACTAATACAATAAAATACCCTCTCAAAAAAAAACATCATCCAGAGCAGCAGACAGGACCTAAGCCCTGATGACAATTTCTTGTACAAATGTAGTCACCTCAACTCAAACTACCTGAAAGACCTCAAAATGTTATTTGTACATATAGCCTCAAATTTATATTCAACCCTCATTTGAAAGGGCCACAAGATTTATATTTTTATAAGTTAAGGTTTCAAAGATTCTTTTTCAGTTTGCATTGCCTTGTAATCTCATACTGGCTTTAGACATCTGCAGTCCTATCCTTCCCACCCTAAACCACCCTGGACTAGCTAAGAGCATTCTAGTCTTGTTCAGTAAGGGAAGACAAGGATTCTACATACTGCCCCATCAATAGCCATATCTAATCTCCTTAGCAATAAATTATTTATAAAATCAAGAACATTCTGTGACCACTACAAAAATGTTGTTCTTGTAAACTGTGAAAATAAAGTTTCCCTGACCACTTGTCCTCTAGTTAAATACATCCTGAAAACAGGTAAGAGTATCTGCTAAATGATAAAAAATCTAAATGTAAAAGCTGCATTGTTATGTCAGAAAACATTTGTTTGGCTCATACCTCTAGAAGTGACAAAAAACAATTTTCAGGATATTAACGTTCAAAAGTGAGTTGAGGTAAGTCATGTCATCTTCAAAACAGAAAGGGCAGTAAAGACATTCTAGTTGAATGAGAATTCCTTTAAACTACATAGTACCATGAGTTATGTAGATGTACAATGTATGGCATATCCATAATAACTTAATACACCTTAATATGAGGTAATATTAAGGAGTCATAAAAAACATCAGTCCATATTCATTTGTGGGGTTCTTTGTGTTGCAGTGAAGTCTGCTGTTGCAATGCCTTCAATTCTTCTCTTGGCTTTACAATGTAGTCTTTGTACATTGAATATATTACCCCTGAAAAACAAATAAAAGAAAATAGTAATATGTTCATTGTAAAAGAAAGCAGTAAATTAGCCTGCTTACTTCGATAAGCAGTCAAGTACATGTTCAGTAATTCACTCTACAGTAATTTACAGAGCTAAACTTGCAAATGGGTTCGAAATGTCGAGTCAACTCTTCCTTATATCTCAGAAACCCAGAACTAAAATCTACTGTAAATGCACATGCTTGATTAAGTTCTGGAGGAGGCATATTAGAAATGAAGAAGGACAGAGTAAAAGCAGGGCTGTAACTCCACCCCTTCTGAAAGATATATGTAAGTCTGAGTGGCAAATTTACCCTCCCCTGCTGAAATGTGAAAGAGGTGAACACCTACAAAATTCTGATTAATCCAAATGATCAGCGACAAAAACTCATCATACCAAAGCAATGTTCCTCATTGGCTGTTGCTAGTGATGGGCATTCAGAGTCTTTTCAGGGAGCCAGCTCTAGTGGCTTGGCCGAAAAGAGGCAGCTATTTTATATCTGAAAAACTATACATACCAACTGTTATAGCTCCCACCACAAATCCTTGAGCCATTACACGCATGTGGATGAGATGCACTGACATCTTCATGTCTCCACGGCTCTTCAATCTGAACAGTCTGTATCCCACAATGGTAAAGAATCCTGCCATTCCTTGAAAGCAAAAACAAAATATAAGAGTCAAGTGAGTCCAGTATATAAAGACAACTGGGCTGACAACACGGCACTTAAAGACACAGTAAATAACAATATCAGTAAAACAAAACAGCAGATGTTAAATGTGTGCAGCTTTCAATGCATGTTCATATTTTGCATTAATTTGAGACCTTTTTAGCACTATGATATAGACAGTAAATGACAGGAAGTAAACAATCATTTAAAGGACATTTCTGTTAACATTTGCATACACCAACCGATAAGCATAGCAAGGGTTGTGGGCTGGAATCGAGGAATATGTGCGCACAGCCACTTAACCAGTCCCATGTCAATGTCCACTATCCATGCATATTTTTGAAGAGCTAGTTCATGTAGGCTATCTAAAATATATTTAGTAAAACAAAGTCAAATAATAACATTAGGCTTCAATCAGCCTTGATAATGAGGCATAGAAAACATGTAGCATATTTGAATGTGCATTTCATGATCTGCCAAAACACTAGATATGAGGGATTTGCAAATGTAAATATTTTCTCATGATTCCTGGTCAATTTTCAAGCAATTCTAACTAACTAAGTGCATTTCAGGACCCTTTTTGGTGGCCTGTCTCCAGCAAGTGCGGTGTCCGCTACTGTACCTAGCTAGCCTCAGAAAGATAAAAAGTAACTCTGAAATAAAATTTCAGTAGGAATTATGTAGGCCTACTGTCATAAAATGCAGGTTATAAACAAAACATTCACTTTCAGTATGTTTCAAGCATTCCTTTTTCCAAATCAGTTATTGTTTTCTTGCTTGCACTTAGTTATGTAATCATGGAGGTACATGAGCTAACAAGATAGATGGGAACACAGTGTTTGTGTGTGTGTGTGTGTGTGTATAATAACCACCTATTGGGACAAAAGGATTCTCCTTTGCCTTGCGCATAAACTTAGACTCTCCATCATATTCAAGTGCAGACATCTTAGCTGAAATGAGAAAATATAATGAAAATGACTAAATTAATTAATAAAAAATACAGCAAAGATGTTATTCACAATGATTATCTCACTACATAAATTACATTAAATAGGCAAGCAATCTTTAGAAAATGTACAACACCAAAATAATTAATCAGTGACATACTCATAACTTAAATGTCGTTCTGATAAGAAGGAAACATGTAATATCTTTTGCAATGTAGCAAAGACAAAAAAAACTTTTTACAATAGGCCTACATAAAAGGACCTTTCAATCATTGAAGACTAGGTCGAAAACACTATTTTGAATGAAGGTCGAACAAAGGCAACTGTAAGATCTTTAGAACTGAGATCGATATCCGGAATCCAAATGAAAATGTGTTCTTACCTTTTAATTTAGTCAAACGTTTACTGAAGAGAACCAACCATGAATAGTAAAAACCTATCTAAAGCTACAAAGAGATCAGAACTTACTTTCCTCACAGCGAGTAACTCTACAAGCAATTCAATGATCTAATATTTTCACGCACACGTGACTACACGTAACGCCGGAATTTTCTAATGACGCTTTCATGGCATCTGGGAACTCTGAGAAAACCACAGATATTTATATACGAGAACAACGTAACACAGTACACAATATCAAGCTACGTAAAAACAGTCAAAAAACTGAATACAAAACGTTGTACATAGGTGTATACACATTCGAATAAAAATACATAAGGCTTCACAAATATTTAGGGACCACAGAGGCTGAATCTTAAATCGCATACTTACAAGCTATTCCAAATTAGAATGCGAGAAGATTCATTTATCCCAATCAATAGTACGCCAAAAGTTCCCGGATGGTCTACTATTTCTGGTGGATTTTCGAAGTAAGCGTACATGTGCATGTCTATTGGGGTAAAAGTGGTACCCAACCTTTTTCAGTTACTGTACCACCAACAAACTTTTGTTTTGCTGAGTACCCCTGGAGTCAGGTGAGAAAATCTGATATCATGTTTGGAAGGGACAATTACATACAATTTTCCAAAGAGCAATTTTTGAGGGGGACACCAAAAGTAGTGCTGTAATACTGTTTTAGTTTGCACCATCGGTATACTTGCTACTATAGCTCTGCAAATTCAGATTTTGTGTGTGAACCATACCAACATAAAACACATTTACTGGATTAGCCTCACGTTAGCTACGTGCATTGAGTGCTTTTCAGACGGTAGACACGAACACTGTCACCTTGCCAGCTGAAGAACACTACATACACTGCATTGCAAGCTTCTCTCATGGACTCGAATTCAAACAGCTGCAATAGCTGGTTGATGTTACTGTAGCGTGCTAGCAAACACGAGTTAACCGCTAGCTAACATAACGTGTGACCTGTATTTCAATGCAGAGAAAATGAAGGTCGGTGGCGGTTAAAAATGTTTTTTATTGTATTGAGTGGTAGATGTAAAGAAATGTCTAACATATCCTTTGTTTGAACTACCTACTGAAAGTCAGTGCAGTGGATCAAACAACTGTGAGGCAAAAGGCGGGGGTGTCGCAATTTTCTGAAACTTAAACGCGCTATTAAGTGTCTATATTCAGCAGAAGTGCTTTCATTGCGTCTTATTACTATTATTGAAATTACATAGTTATGTTTACATTTATATATTGGGGGGGACAAATCAGTTTTCCCCAGGATCGGGGGGTCATGTCCCCCCTGCCCCCCCGGGATTTATGCCTCTGCCTGAAGTACCCCGCTGGTAATTTTTCTAGTAAACCTATGGTGTCATGTGTGTTCTCGAGTACCCCCTGTTGGTAGACCAAGCAAGATCAAACATAACATGTTACCTTACAGAATTCCACTTTGCTCATGTAGGTGCATCATTGCTCACTCGCCACCAGGGGCCACTGGATGGTCTCAATAGCCTTGATTCTCTTCACTAACTCAACACTTCAGCAAATGGAGTTCCAAGGGGAAGGGATCCATTAGGTATTTAACAATATCAATGAGAAACTGATATTCTTGGGTTGAAATAGGTTTTTATTTAAAAAAGAGTATCTCATGCCTAATTTTCGTTGTTTTGATTAATGGAAAGGGGTATTTAAGCAAGCTACAGCTAACAAGCCAGCTGGTTTACCTTGATAACATCGTTAGTGAATCAGTAACTAGTCCACCAGCAAACAACTTTAACAAACACAAATGTAATATTTTTAAGATATTTAAGTACACTTTGTTTTACAAAGACTTCTTAATAACAAGAAAATAGTCTCCTTTGGAAAGTAGCTACACTTCATTTTCTCCAATCCTGACATGTAGGCTGCCATATTTGTTGTTGTTGGTCTTTTTTGTGTGGAAAGTGGAACCGCCCATACTCCCCCATCTTGGTTCCATGGGTCACGTAACCCATTCATTTTTACTATAGACGTATAAAGTGAACTGTCACCTTCAAAGCTCAGAAATCACTATTGCATAATGTTGATTTATTGGAAAAAGTGAAGGGTACCCGACTGTGTATCTTTCGGAGAGTGAGTGGGAAAATGAACTACTTATTCCATCAAACATTGCGTTCTGTACTGTCCAATCACTGGGCACTACAGAACGCAACATCTGGTAACTAGTAGTGGTTATTTTGTTCCGGATCCTACGAGTGAGGAATGTATTGAGATCCTCAATTTGTTCAGGCACATACTTCTCACAGATCCGTTCTGCTGCGCATGACTTGTCTTTTTCCATTACTGGGTTCGCTTTGCACTGTAAACTTTCCACTAGAAGCAATCAGAGTTCATACAGGCGCTTATTCTTGCAGCATCAGCCCTGCTGACAAGATTGTGAAAGTTTTAGCTTTTTGCGCTACCGATATGCTTTATTCGCGTCGATTTGCCAACCGGATCCATGACTCTCGCGTGCCCCAACGACATTAATATATTTAATATCTCTATGGCTCAAAACAATTGATATTTTACTTCACATTCCAGAACCTCACATTCCAGGATTTTTATAACAGACAATTGGACGCAGGTTACAATAATTAAAATAGTTTGTTGATTGTCATGATGTACATCAAGTTATACACCGAGCCTTTGCTTAAGTAAAAGATATACAGTTTTATCGTTCAATTGAACGATTGTTTCGTTCATTTGAAGGGCTGGCAGCGGGTTTCTACCCAGCATCACTGAATACCCCGTGTGGACCGTCCAACCGCGGTTACTATTACTTTCGAAAAGAAAAATGCATTACTGAATCAAATTAACTACATTACTCGAAAGTTCTTTTTACTGAACGACCCAGTAAAAAGAGTCACATCACTAGACACGTCGACGCCCAAATTCAGACACACAGAGAATCGCGGCGCCACACCAGAAGGGGAGATGTAATGTTTGCGTGGCATCGATGGCAGCCAATCAGAGGGGCCCACAAGGACATTTGGCCATCATTGAAAAAAATGATTGCAAGCAGTGTAAAATGTATTATTCATTTTTTTGTTGATGATTTGCAAATACTATTTGGCAAGCAAGCACGTTTAATTATATAGCACAATTCATACATAGAAGCAATTCAATGTGCTTTACATAGAAAAAAGAAAAATATAAAAATACAATAGAATAAAAACAAATACTAGAATAAAAACAATAAATCATCATAATAAAACATGGAATAAGAAAAAAGTTAAATATTTTTCTATATTCTTAGTTAAGAGAATACTTATGGTGTCTTTTAATTGATAAACATTAACATTTGTTTTACGTTATTCATTTTTAGAATCAACCAATCTATGATCTTTGGGTCAGATTTTTTAGAAAACATAAACATGGAACATAGATATGTCTGCCACTCAGAGGAAGAAAGACTTGCAGGAATTATAGAAATAAATATAATCTGTTTAAAACAACAAAATGTCTTACATAACTAAGTAATTTGTTTTGGTCAGATGCACATTTATTTTAAGATCCACACATGGCATGCATTCTTCTTAAATTATCTCCTTTTTTTTGCCAAAGTAGGCCTGAGTGGAGGAAGGAGGTGAGCAAATTGTGCCAAGTTGTTCCTCCTCTATTGGTATATTATCTCTGAACTGCTTTTAGCTCTATTACTCCAATCTGGACTGACTTGGTGTCTGTGTTGTCAGAGTGCTCTAGTGCATACTCAGTGGATCTTCTGCATCTCTCCCCACACATTTTAGCAAAGCACCTCCAAACACTCTTGTTTACAAAGGAATACACAATGGGGTTTATAAAAGCATGGCTATAGGCCATAACCTCTGTAACCTGAACAGCCACATACAGATGCAGGGTTGTAAAACAACTAGAGATTACATGTACATTTTGCAGGAAATGTAAAAAAGTCACAAAGTTGTATGGGAACCAGAGCATGAAAAACACAACTATCATCACCAATTTCAGACCCTTATATCTCTCTCCCACTTTGAACTTTGCTATGGCACACTGGACTTGCAGGTAGCAGAACAACATAATCAGGAATGGCATGAGAAACCCAAAGATGTTCAACTGAATCTTAATGAGGATCTTCCATGGAGGCATGTGGTCCTGTCCAAAATCGTAAAAGCAAACCTTCTGACTGCGAATCTCTTGTTCCTTTGCAAAGGTCCAATGTGGGGCTGCTGCTAAGATGGAGAGGCTCCATACCACAATGCACACCAACGTGTTGCTTATGGGTGTTAAGTAGTTTCTGGTGGAGAAGTTCCATACTACACTTAAATATCTATCCACACTTATGTAGGTGATGAACAATATGCTGCTATACAAAGTGGTGATGTAAGTCACAGTAACCAACTTGCACATATTATTGCCAAATATCCATTCATTGTAGGCATACACTGCCCAAAAAGGGAGTGTTATTACAAACAAAATATCAGAAATGGCTATATTTATAGGAACTGTTTTTTTCTGATGTTTGGACTTGATTAAAGTTTTAATAAAAATAATATTTATTGGAATGCTGAGAATGCAGATAATGACATAAGATATGGGTAGAAAAGTCCTTCCAAATTCTTTAACTTGTGAATTGTCACAGAGTCCAAAACCGTCCAGTGGTTCACCCCCATATTCATAATAATAATCATAGAAAACAATTTGTTCAGTGACGTTTTCTTGAATTGATGAAGATTCCATTATCTGTTTGTGTATTCAAAGATAAAGGTGCAGGACATATGTCAGATGTATTAGCATCAAGAATGAAAATAACTTTTCTTTGTAATCTAATATGTATTAGAGTAGACTTACCTCTGGAAAAAAGATGTTCTGAATTCCAGTTTTTAAGAGAGAAAAGCTCTTTGCTAGCAACACATTACTGCTATTGCAGAAGTACTTTGACAGAGTCAGCACATTACTCTGTTTCCTGGTTCTGTGGAAAAAACACTGAAACGGCGAGTCTGTCTTCTTTCATTAAAACGTTATTCAAAGCATATGCAGGGGAGATAGAGCTCCACCAACAGAAAGCAAGACAATGCTTATATTTATACATTTCTTTTTTCAAGACTGGGAGGGACAAAGGGCTACATGAATAGGATTTAAGAAAATCCCATTAAAAAAATAACTGAGGTTCTTTGTATCAAAAACAGAAAACATCTGCTAGGTTGTGTAATGTTGTAGAAACAGGATGTTAAAGAAAGGTAATTTAGGTTCCAAATGGAAGAGGCTCATAACACTCAATTACACAT
The DNA here is from genome assembly GCA_016801175.1 of Esox masquinongy. Classification (NCBI taxonomy): domain Eukaryota; kingdom Metazoa; phylum Chordata; class Actinopteri; order Esociformes; family Esocidae; genus Esox; species Esox masquinongy. The sequence continues at coordinate 35,434 of JACXGI010007127.1, forward strand.
AAAAATGAAAACATAAATCATAAACACGGAAGGCATGCTAGGATCAAAGAATTTTAGAAAGCTATCACAAACTCTTGAAAGGGCTTAGTATTTCGGTGATTGGGAGCTGGGAGGAGTGCTGCGTTCGTTGTAATTGGGATCTGGAGGATCTTGGGTTCTGGAGGCTATGTCGTCCTGGTGATGTTGAGAGATGGAACTGTGAACAGAACTTACAGATAAGGCAACGAGTGAAACCTCAAGTCTCCTCTCCCACGTCCCTTATACCTTTCTTATGACCACAGCATTTTCCACAAATACAAATATTATTCTGAAGTCCACCGACGAAAATGGGCCAGCTAAGCGAAGCAAGCTATCGTCACATAGCTTATTGAGGTTAAAGTTCACGCTCACCTCGATGACATTACTGCCGAAGAACAGAAGCTGTGTATGGTGGCTATAGGAAATAGTTCAGCAGTGCCAGTTTGAATTCAGCCAATTCCACCGGATATTTAGTCAGAATACAGTTTAAAAAATGTTAGTGCGACAGATTACCAAATGTAGTTTGACGTATTTTGGAGTCGTTTTCTGCTTGCAATGCAGCTTTAGTACAGTGGTACGCACTGTTTCCATTCATGAATTTGGACAATGCTAATAATGCTAATTATGGACTGGGACAGTGCTGAATAATGGATTTTTTTACAAAATGACTCTATGTGCCGTCAGGAACAACTCAGGATAAGTGGACTTCCACACAAATGTGATTTTTGGATGAACTATCCCTTTAATTATTATTTTTTAAATATATTATTTGGGCTATATAGCCTTTTTGTACTCCCTTTTGCTGATATATCTTGACAAATAAAATAATGAAAACACATTCATAGAAGTCCTGTAATTGCGCTGCACTTGTGTGCAAGTGAGCATGGAGCAGGATGAATGAATACTGTTGCGTGCCCTGTGTTGACTGTCGATTGCCTTGCAATACAATAAACTGGATTCACACTTCCAGTCCTACTGTATGTCGGCTAAGTATATTCCCAAACTTAGTCCATATAATACAAATTTGCACTTGTTTTTTTGGTGCGCAAAAAATAGTCTACATCATGTAATGATGGGCTGCCACCATAAGGAACAGGCAGAATAATGATGCAGCACAGTAATATCGTAATCTCGACGAGGTTAGCGGCAAAAATGCCTAAAATTGTGGGGTCACACATTTAACCCGCGGGGCAAGACCTTGACCATGAGCTCCTGCATCTCATTGGAGAAAGGTATGTGGGCTTTACCTGGGAACAGAAGTTGAGAAAGAGTGGAATGTAGTTTGATTGTTCATTCAGTATTGCTTTGAACAATAACCTCAATTAATGTGTTTTCATAGCCTCTTTTTTGCTCTGACAAAAGGTGCCAATAGTCCTCAAGGGAAATGTATCTTGTGGTTGATTCACTGTAAAGGTCGTAAATCCTAGAGAGATTCCCTGTCCATGTAATGAGTGTTTTCATGATCACCTAATCCTGCTGTTGGTTTTAACAAGCTGAGACAAGTCCTGGCCATGTACCATCTCAGTGAGCCATTACAATGCTTTTTCTTGCTGATTTCCCAAAAAGTCAACCTTAAAGATTCCCACATGCACTAAAAATCTACTTAGGAATTTTACATTGATACGCATGGAGTTACACCAGTCAGAAATAATGTTTGCTTACAAGATATTCATGATCTACATAAATAATATTTATTTTCCTGATCTACATAAATAATATTTATTTTCCTATCACCGACAGACATTGCCATGACTACCTATACATTTTAAATGCTCTATATTAAACCTTTTATTTAAATGCTTTTTTTTTAGTTTTTACACTTTTTTAACAGTTGACCCCCAATAATCCAACCCTGGCATGGCCCTCCTGCAAGTCTCTTTTCTCACAATCTTCAGTTATAAAAATACTTCATACATTTCAGCAACAAACACTCACAGAACATTGGTGCCATGTCCTCTAAACATATACACATTCTAGACATCTAATCAGAATATCAAACTTTAGCTTTTTTGCTATATCACAAAGTGAAAGTCAAAAGTGAAAACACTATGTCATTACTGAAACTCTAAGAGTTCAGCATGTAGAATACTATGGTGACTCCCACTGTAATAGACAATATATATTTTAGTCTTGCCCTCATGCTGAGTATGTGATAGGGCTGGAATACTGAAGTGACTTTCACAAGGCTTACGGCAGGGGGAGGAGCACGGTTGTTATAAAAACAAAGGAATGTGATAAGGAACGCATTTTCTTTGAGAGAACGAAGAGGAAAAGACCATGGGCTTTTTACTGCCGATACTTATGGCCCTGCTAGCCTCTGTCCTGGGTGGGCTTTATCTCCTGGGGGCCTTCAGGCAGCGTCGTCCTGGGGAACCCCCCCTGGACCGAGGCCCCCTCCCCTGGCTTGGACATGTCCTAGAGTTTCGCAGGGACACAGCTAAGTTTCTGGAGAAGATGAAGAGAAAGCATGGGGATATTTTCACTGTGCAATTGGCAGGATACTACTTTACATTCCTCATGGACCCACTGTCCTTTGGGACATTGGTGAGGGAGCCCCGAACAAACCTGGACTTCACCAAGTTTGCAGAGCAGCTAGTGAAAAAGGTGTTCGGCTACAACTCCATGGTTGAAGATCACAAGTTTCTACAGGCGTCCAGCAACAAGCACCTGATGGGGGATGGTTTAGTGGTCTTGACACAAGCCATGATGACCAACTTACAGAATCTGATGCTGCACAGCATAGAAACTAGGGAAAACAACCAAAAGACCTGGAATGAGGACGGTCTGTTTCACTACAGCTACAATATTGTCTTTAGGGCAGGTTACCTGTCTCTGTTTGGTAATGAGACACCCAAATCTACAGGGAGTCTGGAAAAAGCAATAGACATTGACAGGGAGGAGTCTCAAGAGCTCTTCTATGAGTTCCGTAAGTACGATCAGCTCTTCCCCAGACTGGCATATGGGGTCCTGCCTCCAGGGGAGAAAAGAGAGGCAGAGAGGCTTAAAAGGTTGTTCTGGAACATACTGTCAGTGCATAGAGTGAAGACCAGGGAAAATGTCAGCGGCTGGGTACGTGAGCAGCAGCAGGAGCGGGAGGAGCATGGCATGGAAGAATTCATGCAAGACAGATACATGTTTCTTCTCCTCTGGGCCTCACAGGGCAACACAGGCCCTGCTGCCTTCTGGCTCCTCCTCCATCTCATGAAGCACCCGGACGCCATGAGGGCTGTGCAGCAGGAGGTGGAGAAAGTGCTGAAGGAGACGGGCCAGGAG
>JACXGI010007128.1:0-38704 GCA_016801175.1 Esox masquinongy
CTAATTTTTTGAGATACTGAATTTGGGGTTTTCATTGGTTGTCAGTTATAATCATCAAAATTAAAAGAAATCAACACTTGAAATATATCAGTCTGTGTGGAATGAATGTATACATTATACAAGTTTCACTTTTTGAATGGAATTACTGAAATAAATCAACTTTTTGATGATATTCTAATTTTATGACCAGCACCTGTATGTTAAAGTTTGTGAATGTAGCTAGACTTCCATCCAGTAGGCTACAGATTACATACCGTGTGCATTTTCCCTACAGTTATGTTTTCATCAAACTAACTTTTTTAATGAAGTGCGTGGTGACGTAGTGCAAATGCAAGCACATTTTTGTTTTCATGTATCAAATATGTATCAGAAATTACAGGTTTCCACCACATTTTCAGCTTTATGTATATAGTCTTGTCACAAACATGCTTGCAGTACATTGCATATGTGTCCAGTGCTGGCACCTGCACAATAGCCAACAGCTCACAAATGCAGTGCAGTTCGACTATCCTAGGTAACATTATATTAATATCGATCAGTCAAATGGCAACCACGCATCAATTATCTTACCTGAATGAGAGCCTTAACAGCATAATTACCACCCAAGGAAATTCATCATAACTAATTTCCTCTCTGGTCTAATAATCCATGCTTTCCTATTTGTGAGGACCACAGAACATAATTATCTGTGATATATTGGGCATATAAAGGTGAAGAAATAACCTGTTTACATTAATTATATTTTACTAACATCACATCTGTCACATCTGTTGTATTTGTTTTATACAATTTTACTCATGTCATCAGTGTTGTAATGCAGATTTTATATCTACCCATTATTGTTCAACATATATATAGTAGTTATATATATATGTGTGTAATTGTCTAACTATGAGCTGCACATTTAAAGATGCCTAAGCTACATGATAGCAAAATCAATTTGGCTATCAAGCCAAAGATTGTTTTGATTTCCAGTTTCCAAGTTTCAGAATTAAGTAGTAGAAATGTGCAATTTCCTAGTTCAGCATTCTATTTGAATGAAGAAAGTTTTGTTTTTTAATGTAGTGACGTTGTCAGGTTTGGATGTCTTTATTGACACAAATGTCATATTTACTTTCTGTGTGAAATGTGTTAATGTTGAAAATAAAATCATACAAATTATTGGAAACCTAGCTTTGGACACTAACCCAGTAGCTGGCCGTTCACTCAGCCATATGTACATTAAGATACTACTCTGTAGTAGCCTACTACAACCACTGCACATGGATGCAATGATAAAGTTTAAATAGCTGCTGCTGACATCCCAATCTTTTATTTGAACACTGAAATTCAGATTTGTACAGCTTTTTGTCTTAGAATTCAATTTAAATATGTCTTTGAAGGGAAGATCTCTTTAGGATGATTAAGAACGCAGGCCTTCTTGATACTTGCGTTATTATTGTATTGCTTCAGATCTGACTGATACATTAAAGATGCAGTCTGGGACTTTTGCCATTTACCAAATACTTTTTTAAAACCCTTATATTGTTTATATGTGCATAATCTATATCTAGAATCATTATTATATCTCAGTTAGCCAAGAAATTCTAAGTTTGAGAGCGAGTGGTTTTGATGACTTGGGGCACCAATGGGCATATACATAGTACACAATTTTTGGGAATGCATTTTGGTTCGACTGCACCACTTTTACAACCACTGGCCACAAATCACAGACTGCAACTTTAACTTTGAAATGTATTGGTTTTATGAAGTGAGATACTGCATGGGGAGGTTTGCTAAGGGAACATGTTTATACTTTTCCCCTGGTGCTGCAGAATATCATGTTTAGGCTCTTGTAAAGAAAGTCTCACGTCGGGTACTTAAATCCTAAGAGGATAAAGGCTGAGGAATTTGTGACAGTGCTAAAATAAATGCATGGCATTAACCCTCTTAATTGACTCGATATACTGTTTTTTTCTGTTAAGACTCCAATGCCCAATAAACAAAATAATGGCTTTGTATAAATAATTCAGTTTCAGTTCAACACAGCATCAACCATTATCTCACAATTTCCCTAAAGCAGCAAAAGATGAAATGCTAGTAGAGGGATATTTTTGTTTTGTTTACTAGGTTGCATTAGCTCCTTTATTTATATTTTATTCACCTATTTAATGTTTTTATACCAGATAAATTGACTGAGAACGCATTCTCATTTATAACGACCTGTGAAATAGTTATGGAAGAGGAGAGGGCATGGAAGAGTCATTTAAAAGCAGGCTGATTTGGTACCTATTTTGATGAGCTGTTGCTTGCAGATAGATTACTATGTCATCATAATCCAAAAGAGCCATGAAAGTCTATTATCTATTTCTTTTGTACAATCAAAAGATGTTAAGTCTCTATTTCTTTTAATTAATACAATCTTAATTTTTAGTTTCTTTACCACATTAGTAACATGTTTTAAATTACAACTTGTCATTGAGCCAAATACCAAAATATTGATAAGAGAAAAGACTTTGTTCACAGATTTGTTCTTTGACAGGTCCATGTATCAGCAAGGCAAAACAATTCCGGTTATCACCCAAGGCTCTGGCAATATAATTTACACATTCTGCAATGGGGCTAAACTAATGTGGAAGAAGTACTATTCTTCAAGGATTTAAGAGTTTTTAGCAAAATTACAAAAAGTTTAGTCAGACTGTGTGTTTCCATAGAAGTTCAACTTAGTTTTTCCAACTTGTTTTACACAAAAATTCCTCATTTGCTAAAATTACTCAAGATCTGTGTATGTTTTTCAAGAACTGACTCATGCAACATATATTTTGTGTGAAAACACAGATCAGAAGTGAATATTGGACCTAATTTTCACTGTAGATTTCTTGGAATTGACATGTGCATTTGCAACAGCATTGAACACCTTTGAGAAGTTGCATTAGACTAGTGATCCTAATCTCTAGGGATTATTACATCCCTGACACAGCAAATAGGTACAAATAATAAAACAGGAAATAAATATCAGGCATGCTGTAGATAGTTATTAGTCTAACCATTGTCTTAGCAGCTGACTGGACAAATCATTTCTTTGGGGGTGTTAAGTGAAGAGTGGAGTGAAGCAGCTCATTGGAACCCCCCTGAGGTGTGCATGCTGAGTCAAGAATATGCAGGAAACTAAATCCAAAGTTAGCTTGAAACCAATTAACTCCACAGTTAGCCTGAGTCATTAACTCACTCCACGGGTAGCTTGAAATGTAAACTCACTTCACAGTTAGCTTGAAATATTGCAGGTAGAGAAATCCAGGAGCACCTTTTATCTCAACTCATTAGACGTTTTCCAAGGAGGGAAGGCATGTCTGTTGCGAAGCAGAGCTCCAGAGTTCAAGCCAGGAATGAGTCAAATCAGGGGATAGCGGTACTTGCTAAGCAACATCCGTAACAGTGGTGCCATTATCCTGATGCACAGTTTGGCTTAACTTGACAACTGGGAAAATGATGTAGGATGCTTAGATGGGATGAGTGTAACTGAGTTAAGATCATGCAGTAAACTCCCTCCACTGTAAGCTGGAAATGTACGTTTTAACAGTGAATTGTTGCTGCCATGAACACCACTGTGAGCACTATCCCCAAGTGTTTGTCAATATTGTTTATAAGGCCTGTAAATGTGTGTACTTGCCTCTCTTGTCATGATATACAAATTTTGGTCCAGAACACATGAAGTCTACAATGATGGTTTTTACGCAATTTATAACTTTTTGAAAAAACCTTGGAAAAAAACGAAAAATAAGTCCTTGTAAACTGTAATGCCAATCGATTTTAGATTTTATATGTGGATCCATGACATATGTCTAACCAAAGTTTGATCAAAGCTAAGCATTGTGTTCCAAAATGGCTGAAAACATTGAGGATCAGTGCAAAAAAATATATAGGCCAAATTGCAAATGCTTGTAACTTTTTACTAAAAAGTATTATGGCCTTCAACCCAATTATTAATAATGCGGACAATGTTACAATGAATGCCTATGTCAAAGTCTATGATGATATTTTAAAATATAAGAAACTAAGCAAATGAATACCATGCAGTGTTATCATGTTTGCTAATGCTAATTACATATTATTTCGGAACTGCTTGTCCTATTGATCCTCGTTTTCATATGTAAAGTCTTATTTGAAATATTTGTGAACAAGTGTGATAAGTCGTGATCAATACTTTAATTGTTTTTGTTTTAATTGGACAGTGCTGAAAGACAATTGCTGCAGTTGAACTATATTTGTTTATTCCATTGATGTACCTTCAAACCAGAGTATGTTACAGGGTGGGGCAGGCTTGCCTGAACTATTCTACTTATAATGAAGTTCCACTCATACTGTTCAAAGGATCCATTTACTGGTTAGACAGTTGTGTGAGTGTAATGCTATTTGTTGATTTAAAGTGCTCAAGTGGATGTGTAAGTGCAATCGTATTTCTGGTTGTTCTCAAGTGTGTGTAATGCTATTTGTACTCTCCCATAAACCTGTAGCGACAGGCATAGGTCATGTACTGTACATTGACACAGTACCTCAGCTAAATCCCCCTAAAACTTAAACATCCCACACAAACCTTCCATTTTCCCCAAACAATCCCTTTTAACACCTGCCCACACAAACAAAACACTGCTACCTCCTACCTCCCTCAGTCATAATGCTTCCTTCCAGCCAGTGTACTGTATTTGCGCCAATAGAGTCATCTGGCTTCAGGGCACCTCGTCTAACATCTCTGGTTGCATTTTTTAAGAGCTAATTTTATGGAATATTGAAGTGATCAACGAATATAATTCTCCAATGTTATACAACACCACCACCACCTCTCCCCAGTACACACATAGACAAAGTACAGTAAAATGAATTACATTTAACCCAGTTTTTGCCATGTTGGGGACATTTGCCTAAGCATTAAATGGGGTTGGGTCATTGAATATAATACATCCACAAAGAGAATTGTTTATAGAAGCCATTTGACAACTTGAAAAGGTTATGGTCAGTCTTTTATTAAGAGAAATGAGGATCACAGTAGATTGGATGCCACACATCGTCCATTTTACTATAGTATACCGCCCATTGTGATTCAGAGGCGAGCCTATTATCAGGAATGTGTCACCACATCCATGTAAGGTTGTTCTGTTGTTGTATGATTTCCTGTTTTATATAGGGTAAAGACAATTAGCCTCCAACTGTCCATGAGCAGCACAACCCAGCACCCCTGTGATCCCAGACTTCATTATGGTCCACACCAAAGGACACAGGCTCACTGTGCAAGCAGTACGGAAGGGTATCCATGTGTTTGTGCGTGGGAGGATGCCTACAGTATGAGCAAGCGTGTTCGTCTGTCGGCATGTGTACCTGACATGCATAAAGGGAGAAACTGAGTGTTTTTATGTGGATAACTGACTTTATTTGCAACTAAAGAGTGTCTGTTTATGTGTATGTGCTTATGAAAAAAATTCTGAAAATGTATGCCCTCGGTACTCTAAGTTGCTCTGAATAGTGTCTGCTAAAATGACTTCACTGTGTATTTTCGAGGGAGGCAAGAGTAATTGGTACTGGCACACAGGATATGCAGAGAAGATGAAACATGGTCAGAATAATCAACAGTCTCCCCTGTAGCTATTCTCATGGCCAAACTGTAGATAGGGAGCCACCAGACAGTGCAGCTACAGCCAGACACTCAGGGTGGGGCGGCCAGAGGGGAGAGCGCCGAGGTAGGTTCATGTTTTACGTTTTCATAGGTCATCTGCACAGGATAAAGGAGGAAAACGACACAACAACATTCTTACTTGCAGGTTTCTGCTCAATGCATACAAAATAATACAAATGTGATACAAAATATTTAAAAAATAGATAATAATAACAACATAACACAGGATCAATACCATTCCACGTGAAGTAATGACATGAAACAGGATGAATACCATTTAATGTGTTTACACAGTGTGTGTATGTCTATGTGTGCATGAGTGTCTGTTTGTGAGTGCAATTGTGCCCAGTTGACCAGTCAACTCAGTGTAGGTGGTCAGACCAAGACAAGTGTTCAGCAGTTTGATGGCTTGAAGATAGCGTATTTTAGTAAGACACTCTATGCTTCGGGTATGGTCCCCATCCGACCAACAGTAGGAAAATAAACAGTGCATAGCTGGGGTGTGAATGATCCTAGACAACGCTGACCCCAGTGATGAACTGGGCTTTCTTTACCACCAGCAGGCGGACTCTTTGGTCATGTGCAAAATGGTTTGCTTAGCAGGCCATGATGCATGCCGGTGAGGATTCTGTCAGTGATGAAGCAATAGTTTTGGAGAGGACCCAGGGCGACATGCCACATTTCATAAGTGGCCTTAAGTAGTTGTATTTACAGTATTGATGGTCCATTACAAGTCCTTGAATACGTGAACACAGAGTATCTTGTTCACAAATCTGTTGACTCTCAGGTTGTATTTTTTAACAAGCATTGGAGAGAGCTGTAGGTTGTGGTAAGATTATAAGCTATGGGACATTAGCTCTTCATTGTTGTATTTCTAACCGTGAACCTCACAATAAAAGGGACTTCAGTGACTATGAAAAACACAAGGACCAAGCCTACTGATTTTTAGCATACGGATTATGAATTATTTTTTAACTATGAATCCTAAATGAACTGAATAATACCTCAATAATTAGCGTTTAACTGGGATACGGTCTGTAGTTCATTATGGTGCTAAACCTTTCCCTGGAAAACACAGGCTTCATAGGTCAGAATCTCCACCTTGTGGTAGCAAGTGACGCTGCACGTGCTGACAGTCAAGGAAAAAATAAGGCGGGGCACTGTGGAATGACGCAGAAGGTCGTGTTGACAACAACAGAACATAGCTAGTAAAATGGTAAAATAAAAGAAACAAGCAATTTCGTTGTATTAACTACCATCAATTTTAAGGTATGAATTGTTTTTTAATATACATACTTTTCTTCATGCGCTATAACGACGTAGCTGTAGAGACAGAGCGGTATTTAGCTAGCTAACACAATAACGGTTCTAGGTAGCTAGCTTAGCAACATTATTCTTCACTGACTCGCATCGGCTCAGCGCCCCCGTCCTTGAAGCTTAACCTACTGCCAACATCATTACATCATTTGTTACCCAGAAAACATGTAATACCTGATCGTTTGGAGACGTGTGACCCCTGGGAAACAAACAGAAAGGTGATATTTGCTAGCTAGCCTAACATCACAGCTTGCTGTCCGATATTGTACGCATCTAGCCATAGCTGTCTGAGGTGTACAATACAGTATAATTCACATTGTTTGTTTATGCACTTTAACGCTTATTGTTACTGTAGTGTATTCTCTCATTGTGTCTATTCTTGGGGTAACTACTATCTTGATAACGCTGTATAGCAGTGACGTTATAGACTGCCGCTATATTGCAATATGTTATGCCCTCTCACCTGTCACAATATGTGCTGCATGATCATGTGATGATATGACGTTAGCTGACGTCAAACGGTTAGACTTTCGAGGTCGTAGCCTACATTATATCTGCCAATTGTGTCCCTTGTTTATTGTTTGAGAGTTGTCCTGTTGGTTTAAACAAGTGTTAAAAATTTATCCACAGGGACTTTGGCTTTGTGACAGAGGGGACGATGGGTAATACTAATACTGGCATGGGCACGGGACACAGGAGGGACAGCCGCGCCAAGGAAGGCGACAGGCCTAAAATCCTCATGGACAGTCCAGAGGATGCAGATATGTTTCATGGAGAGGACATCAAGGTCGGTTTTAATGGTGTAAGGCACAAATAGTCACTTAAACAACATTCTTAAAATAACCAACTCTAAGCTTTGTTTCGAAGCATGCACTTACTTTTGAAGGAGAACTCTGCTCCTATAAGTTTACTTCACTATTTGCATTCACATTGCTATATTTTCCCAACCTTAATTTATTCCACATTGGGCACAGTGCCTGGCAATCCATCCAGGGACTACTGGAAATCTGAACTCAGACCACCTCTCCAGTTGGTCTCCAGGACGCTAAGCTTCGGAGGGGCTGTTGAAGGGGTGTGTTGCTTTGGGAGCATTCACACTGCACAAAAAATGTAGCTAAACTACACTGAGTTCTCGAAAATTGCTTGTAAGAGACAAAGTGTGAAAACATTCACAAAAATGCCTCTCCCTCTTGTCCTGTCTCTCATACATTTCATTTGCATAATTAATTACATAATTATGCATTTCTGTAAACTTACTCTGGATTAATTACCTCTCTGAAGGTTTCAAATCATAGCCGACTCTACTCTTTTTGCATACATCTTGGAATCTCAATCCAGAGTAAATATTTTACATGAATGTTAATGCAGCCAGTGAGACTCATGTCTTGCCCATCCCGTCTAACACAAAGAGGCTTATCCTTTCCATTTTCCTGGTCTCCCAGGCTCCGTTGGAGAAAGAGGAGTACCTTGCATGGCGGCAGGACCTGGAGGCTAATAAAGTGCCTCTGGACCGCCCCACTGTGTTCCGTTGGACCGGAAATGGGAAAGAGGTCTTTCTGTCGGGATCTTTCAACAACTGGGCCAACAAGATTCCCTTAATCAGGAGGTGGGTTAGCAGCAAAAATGTCAGCCCACACAGACCGAATAAAAACAAACTTCACTGAGTTTGCCCAGTTTGTTGCAATATAGAATAAGATGGGCAAACATAATTGATCTTATGTGTGTAATATCACTACCCTTTTAAATGCAACAAACCATGACTACAAATCTGTCTTGCAAGATACAGTAGGTTTGTGATTTTATTGTCGACAGAACCAGAGCGCATTAATAAAATGCGTCAGTTTGAGCCCTTCACAGACTTATTGGCGACGTAGCCAATCAGAGCTACAGTAGTGCTATATGCAAATAGGCCTATGCCATTTTCCACACAAGCCTCTCTCTCCCTCAATAGCGCACATCGACCTACAGTACGCAAGAATATGAACTAGTCAGAACGATTAGCAAACAAGTAGATAAACCCTCTAGAATTATACTTCTGTCCGTCAAAGGTCGCTTGCAACAAACCTTGTCGCAATGCACTTACAAGTATAGGAACTTGGTGGTCTGATCGCGGTACCCATTTAACCAATGCCAATTCATTTAAATCACACAGCATGGTAATTATAATGCATTTGATTTGTATTTATTGTTTTTAAGTGGACCATTGTGTTACAGACCGAGTACAATATAATGAGTGTCAGGCTCTAATGTAAAATATTTAATTGAATGTAAGCGTTCATTAAATACCACACAAAGGCTTCTGTAGCATAATTTAAAGTAAAAGCTAATGTATTTCTATGCTGTAGCATTGCTCTACTGGTTTTCTTCGTGGTGCCCTCTTATAGGCCTTAATTATGCTTAAATAGCTACAATAGCCTATTGGCCACTCTGTCACAGTGTTCACTGTTATTCTGTGCCAGAAGTTGCAGAATATTTAAACTTGTGCTCTGGTGACCAGACATTTGCTAAGTAACCAGAAGAATTAGAGGGACCATTGCTTAGTAGTCCTGGAATAGTCATGGTAGCTCACACTGTGTTGGAGGTTTGCATATGCACCTCAATGCTTACTGTTATTTTGTTCTGTCTTTCAGCCAGAACAACTTTGTGGCAATTGTTGATCTCCCCGAAGGGGAGCATCAGTATAAGTTCTATGTAGATGGAACGTGGACCCATGACCCCACTGAGGTGAGGAGTGTGTGTTTTGGACCAATTCCATATTTTAATGGCGTGATTGGAACCACTCTTTCTTGTAATTCAATCATATGGTAGTGAATGACTGTAGCCTAATTGAAGTTTTGAAGTTCTCTGTTTTGTAATGTTGTCCTCCAGCCTGTTGTTACCAACCAGCTAGGAACAGTCAACAACATCATCCAAGTGAAGAAGACTGACTTTGAGGTGTTTGATGCACTTATGGTGGACTCCTTGAAATGCTCTGATATATCAGGTCAGCATCCAGGTCTGTGCCCACTAACTGTTCACCCATGCATAACACTAATGAGTGTAACCATGGCAAATCATGCAATTGGAAAACATTTCCAGGAAATTCAAAGGTATTATATTAACTGGCAACAGTTTAATATTAACTAGGAAAACCTAATTGTTCTCTGTTATTTATTAATTCCCATCTGTTTGTGATTAAGACATGTCCAGCTCCCCCCCTGGACCATATCATCAGGACCCTTATATACCCAAGCAAGAAGAAAAGTTCAAGTCTCCGCCCATTCTCCCACCTCACTTGCTACAGGTCATCTTAAACAAGGACACAGGAATCTCTGTGAGTACAAGACAAACCCCTTCTAGGAATATCAACGATGAAGACATGAGAGAGCTATTCATGTCGTTGCTTGTAATTTGTATGTACTGAATTGAAGATTGTACTAAAGATTTGTTCTCCATTCCTCTTCAGTGTGACCCTGCATTGCTCCCAGAACCCAACCATGTCATGCTCAATCACCTCTATGCCTTGTCCATCAAGGTAAGACCACAAATTAAATTTAAAAACCTTGGGAATTAGTAGATGGATCTTAAGTCAGCAATTTTCAATCATAGAATCCGATTTTCTTCAGAACCCGAGTTTCTTTTAGTAATGACGAAATATAAAGTATGTGATAATCAAGGAATATGCAATTTCTCCCTCTCTTCTTTCAGGATGGTGTGATGGTGCTTAGTGCGACTCATCGCTACAAGAAGAAGTATGTCACCACCTTGCTGTATAAACCAATCTGATTAGAGGCCTATGACTTCTCAGCCTCCGCTTTCTCAGCAGACACCACGGCTTCTCACACAGCACAGCCTTCAGTGTTACACTTTTAAATAACTCAGTTTAGAATGATTTCTATCACCCTAATCATCCCCAATCTGCCTTTCCTCTTGTTCAATGACTGTTGGCCATTTTATGATCATCAGCTTTGCTTTGTTATAGACGAAGAGGAGCACTAGCAAGCCGACACTTTGGAAGAATCTAGTTTTGGCAGGGTTGATAGAGTATCCTGACTGATAATACTGAAGCATTGTGTTGTGGCCTGTAAGAGATACTCATCCTGTCCTTGATGTCAGGAGGTCCTTTCGTGAGACAGGAAAAGGAAATACTAAGACAGGAAGTAGTAAATAAGATTCAGCATAATAGAAGAGCATTAGCAGATCTCAGTTGGGTCCCTCTCGTCTGACCTCCTCCAATGGGTTTTGAGAAGGAGACAAGGAGAGAAGATCCAAAGATTATGAAATTGAGATCTTCCCATACAGGGTTCGATCTAGGATGGAAGCTCCAGTGTTGCTATACACTTGTGATAATCATTCTTTTTTCCAGGGAAGTTTTTTCCCACCTTTCATTGTGCTTTGCTCTTCAGCCTCTATTACTTGCCATTTGACTGGTATGCTTGGAATATGTACTTTATCAGTGTACTTTACCAGCTAAATCAGTTTGCATCAGTGCACATTTTTAAATCATATTAAGTTAAGTAGGTGAACAGGAATGTCTTTTATTAGAAAGTACTTGATAATGTATATGTATTTTAGATTGCCTAATTCAATCAATCAGATTTACTTTAGGCTACATATCTGCATACTGGTACATTTGGCTTTGTTGGAGGTGATACTACATTAGAGTTGTCACTTCTCAAGTAGGTTCTTCACAAAGGTTTTGGCCTCAGGACCCCAATGCATTCTGGAAAACATGATGCTATGTTCTGCTAGACAGCACTGCTAATACATGGAGTTCCTTGTTGAAAAATAGTGTTTGGAAAAAATGCTTTTTTAGGAGATTTAAATTATGTTAAATTGTATGTTCATTGTAATTTCTACGTGTTAAAACAAAATATTTGTAGTTGTTTAAAATCAGACGGGAGTATATGTCTTTTATTTAAAATTCATGATCATTTAAAATATGAAGACAACTTTGAAGTTGTTCAGGTATTAGGCGGAGACTGGCAACATTGTCATGTTGATGAAATTGATTAGTTTAGAAGAGGGTTTAATGAAGACAGAAATCAATGTCTATAAAATAACATGCAGAGCATGAACTCATCCTGCGTCCAAGTCTTAGAGAAAGACGTTTTTGTGGGGGAGGAGCATTTGCAGAAACGGTAACCATTTCCACAAATGCCAGGGCCTGAATGATATTTAATTTGAGTGTCATCATTTTGATAGGCTGTAGAACTTAAATGTTTCATTCTGAATGTATAACTTGATTGGGGTGTATGGCTTCTGCTTACTCATCTGACAGCTCTAATGCAGTTGCAGCTCTGACACCGCCAAAACACCAGCTGTGCGAATGTCAACTATTACCTGTGAACACTAGATCTGATTGAGCCCTGTCCTATATATGGTCAAAACAACTCCCCTACATGTGAATCCAAGGGACCAACTCATAGGTGCGATGGACTGGTAAAGTTGGATAGATTAAGGAGGACTGCTCCTTTGACATCCTTCTTTATGTAATCCTCTTAGACCATGATGTGGTGTGCATTCATTTCTTTGTGCCAGTTTTCTATCCCAATAAAGAACATTGGTTTTGTAGTATTATGGTGTTATTTGTCATCTCTGAAATGCAGGGTTTACCACTATTGAATACAACTCTTAAATGGACATAGCCTCTTAATTCAATTTTAGTATTACCTAACCATATGGGAGATCTAATTCGTATATTTAATTCCCTTCTTGTTTTGTATTGGTTTCTCACAGTATTTCTAAAATGCAAACATTTGGAATCTATTTAGTTGTTATGGGCGAAAGAGAGAGATGTTATTCTAAAAGTGAAAACAGACATAATTACATGCTAAAAAATAATCTTACCAAAGTAATAGAAATGTTTTCCATGTATATGCATTTTGGGGTGAAAAGGACTTTTAGACCTCATGTGGAGATTGCAGGAGGATATACACACCACGTCCTACTGTACAACCCCCATCAGAGTTTTATCTACATGCGAAGCATTTGTCTACTTGAATGGCTTGTTTGTTTGCCCTAATCTCAGTTTCAGAAATATTCCCTCAACAGCATTATCTTGCCTCTAAATTGTATATGCAAACAGTCTTTTGTGTTATAAAATGTAATTTCAAAACTATCTAGATACACATCTGCCTAAAGCAGAGGTGACTACAAATATTTACATTTGAGTAATTTTGCTGACGCTCTTTCAATTGGAATTTAAAAGAGTTTTATTGCCAAGTAAATTTCACAACAAACTAGGAATCTGTTCTGGTCTGTTAGTGCAGCAACCTTGTACAAAAAAATTAGAACAAGAAAAGTGGATTGAGCATAAAAACTGTAGTCTGAGCATTATTAAATTACAAAAAAATATACTAAAAAACCTGTAAGGTGCAAGAATTGTTCAGTTGAGGGGTGTCTGTGTATGTGGGGAGGGGCTATAGTCAGTTTGGCTCTGGGGGCATGTTCATGAGGCCTACTGCTATAAGAAAGAAACTGTTCTAGTGGCGAGAGGTTTTGGTCCTGATAGACCTCAGCCTTCTGCCAGAGGGGAGAGTTCTGAATAGACCATTTCCAGGGTGAGAGCGATCAGCCCCAATCTTTACCGCTTGCCTCTGCGTCCTGGAGGTGTGTAGGTCTTGTAGAGACGGCAGATTACAGCCAATCACCCTCTCTGTAGAGCGGATGAAGCGCTGCAGCCTGCCCTTGTCCTTGGCAGTGGCTGCAGACGGTGATGGAGGTCAGGATGGACTCTATGATGGCAGTGTAGAAATGCACCATCATAGTCTTTGGATTGTTTAACTTTTTCAGGAAGTACATCCTCTGCTGAGCTTTCTTTGTAAGCAAGGTGATGTTCAGCTCCGACTTGAGGTCCGGGGCGAAGACGGTGCCCAGAAAGTGAAAGGACTGCACAGAGTTGACTGGGGAGCTACCCAGGGCGATGGGGGAGGGCAGCTGGGTTTCTCCTGAAGTCCACTGTCTCCTTTAAAAATGCAGCTTAAGCGAGCAAATACTGTTGTCTTACTCAAGGACACAACAACATGTACACCTTGTCGACTCAGGGATTCAACTTTTTGATTTCAGCCACAATGTATTTTAGTAGTCCTTTGAAGAGATTGTTCAACAAAATTATAAAACAACATATTTATTTTCTTACCCTGTAAGCATTGGTTTACATTTTTTCAAATCTTTATATATCAACATTGTTGTTTTAAATGTATTTTACCTTATTTTGATAAGTCAGTGTGAGACCTGAGCCCTGTGTTACATAGAGGGAATGGACTTATTGTACGTGTTTAAGGCCCTGGTAGATGGTTTATTCCAGAAAACAGGGGTGATAGGGCAGGATGTGAGGGAGTAATCAAAATCAACATAACAACTGCTTTCCTGAGAAGGCGGCAGTTTGGAAGGAATGGCTTCAGGTGGTCCTACATTTAGTGTCCTCTCCACCCATCTCTCCTGGTCTTCTATCTCGTCGGGGCTCTTACAACACTGGAGCAGAGCCCAGATGAGGGAAGATCTGTTCATCCTTCCCTTAATCCTGACCAGTCTTTCAGTCCCTGCCGCTGAGAAGCATCCCCGTGGGTCCTATAAGTGCTGTTTGGCAAACTCCAGGCGAGTCATGTGCCTTTTTCTGGAGTGGCTTCAGTCTAGACATGACCAGTCTAGATACGACCATGAAGGCCTGATTGGTAGAGTGCTGCAGAGATGGTGGTTCCAAACCTCCCATTTCTCAGTGATGGAGCTCACTCTGCTCCTGGGAATGATTTAGCACATTTTTTGTAAATAGTTTTTTTAATATAATCTTCCCCAGATCTATGCCTTGACACAATTCTCTCAATTTCATCAATCTCAGGGTTCTTGGGAGAATTCCTTGGATTTCGTGGCTCTGCCATGCGCTGTGAAGTGTGGGACCTTTCATAGATAGGTGTGTGCCTTTCTAAATCATGTCCAATGAATTTAATTAGCCGTATTATTTTTGCAGACTTACGCTCCCCCTTGAGTCTGGCATACCTCCTGGCTTACCAACTATGAACAAGGATCTTGCAACAGGACAATGATCTAAAACAGACAAGCAACAGTCAAACAGAAAGGCTCAAAATGAAGAAATACAGAGATATGGAATGACCAAGTCAAAACCCACATCTAAATGCTAACAAGTTAAAAAAGTGGGCAAAAATTATTTAGATGTTAGAGACTGACAGAGAGTTACAGGAAAAAACTACATGAAGTTATAAAAGCCAAAGGAGGCAACACCAGCTACTGAAGCTAGGGGTGTACTTATCTTTTCTGCAGTATGAATTTGAATTTCTGTTGATTTTTGATGAATACATGATGGCAAAGTATAATCTTTCAGTGTCATTTATTAAATTAAGATACCATTATCTATCAATAGTGCAGAGGACATACCCATATGTCAAAACATAAAAAATAAAACAACTTTCTAAGGGATGTACTTATTTCACATGACTGTATACAGAGCATACCTATCTGCAATGAAAGTGAATACACTAATGAAACGCTCTAACGCCAACTTGGCTTCCGGAATAGCAGAAAGGCAGTCAAGCTTATTTAGGTACAGATCTTGTAAGTGCTGAAGACAGCAGATAGAACTTGGAGGATGAGAAGAGAGTCAGCTTAGGCAGTGCAAAGAGCCTCTGTGGTGCAGAAGAGAGCAGTCTCGGTTCACTAATCCATCTTGAAATCTGACTGGTTAGGTTGAGGAGATTGTTCTGAGAGAAATAACAGGAGCATTGGTTAGAGATAGCATTTGGATTGTATTGGGATAGAAAGTGGAAATAATGGGTAGTGAGGAGAGTGGCAGGATGATAGTTCATCCAGAAGTTTTGCTTTCCTCCAATTTCACTAAGATGCCTCCAGTCCGGATGTGAGCTTACAGTGAGATTGCGACAGTGCATGACCATAGGGATTAGAGACTGGAAGGGGTCTTGCAGTGAGATTAGTTAACAAGCATCCTCCAGTAAAGATGAGGTCAAGCACTTTACTTGCCTTGGAAGGGACTGAGGTGAAAAGCGAAAAGTGGTGGAAATAAATCAATCAAATGCAGACATTGGGAGGTTGCTGTTGCCCATTAAAATGATTTGTGAACCATCATCAAGAAGTCGACAAAGTCATCTGGTGGACGTTGGGTCTCTAAAATCATGGCATTTTGCCCAGAGTAGGCCTGGCTTTGCTGAAAGCACCTTTGCTCAGCACAAAACTAACAGTCATGTGCAAACATACAATAAAACAAACAATGGCTGGGCATAGCGACAGTGGGTCTGGCTACAGCTCAGATAAAAGGGCAGAGTTGCACAGACATCAAACAGATCAAAGCAATCAGCTTGGATAAAACCAACCAAGCGGCAAAGTGTATTCAGGAAAAACCAAGAGCAGAGAGCATAGACCCGTACCTCATACTTTTGGGAGTACAAGAACACTCCAGTGGACAGTTTGCAATATAAACTGCTGCAGCCTCTGGTGATGTGTGTAGAGATCTGGGGAGTCAGGTGAAAACTGCCAGCACAGATCAAACTACTATGAATGAAATTGCAGACCAATTGCAGACGATTCTAAGCAGCACATACTGATTGGTACCAACACCATGAGACAGGACACTGGAGCCCTGCCACTGTCATCGACATTCATGGTACTGAAAGGTCTTACCACATCCAAATCAATTTGGGACAAACACAAGGAAGAAAGCGACGCCAACCTTTGTACACAAAACATAATGCACCGCACACAAAAATCCAGAAGGTGGAGCCACAAACGATTTACTACGCAGATAGAGAACAGCCACTTAGGTGAACAAACAGAAGGGGACGGTTTCACAAATACAGATTATGCCTAGTCCAGGACAAAAAAAACAAACTCAAGTGGAGTTTTCTGTTGAACTCAATTTTTTAGTCCTAGACGAAGTTGAATCCGTGTCTGCGAAATCGGCCCAATGTGTTGCTACCAGGTCAGGACCCATGTTCAAAGCAAAGATGATTGACCTGTGAAGTGTGAAGGTGTATGGGGAGAACCGCCCTAATTGATATTGATGTACACATAATAATAGACTCAAATCAATGTGGCACAGACAGATAAAATTTCATTATTTTTTTTTTAATGAAAGTTACATGTTAATCATTGGCTCATCCAAATGTCTTAAATACCTGAGTGTTTTATTCAACATGTGCAAGTTTACAGGTATCCAGTGAAGTAATTACAGTAAGTACAGTAATATGAATATAGTTCCAATCTATGCATACCTAGCTATTGTCTTCAAAAGAATGGAGATGTATTATTCTGCTAGGGTATCTTTTTATTGTTATTTGACGTATGCAATGCAAGAGGTTCGCACTATTAGGTCACTTCAATATTTGGAGTTACGTAGTCCTTTTGATCAAGATATCTTAGTCTGTTGGATTAACCTGTATAATTCTGGTTCCTACATTTTTTTAATTAGACACTAATATTTCTTTCAGATTATAATTGAGCTACTTTTCCTGAATAATAATTTGGTAATGTTTATATGGTCCCCACATTTTACGTCTATATTTTAGGGCTGCTAGAGAAAAAAAGGGTGTGAAGTATTTGCGGTTATGTCGAAGATATTTTCTGGAGCTAACCTTGAGCTTCCGATCTCAGTATGGCGTAAGACTCCTTCCCAATGCAGGACCTTCCATACATTCCACGATCAACAGCACTGGCATCAGGAGTACCCCAGTTCAAGCAGCCCAGTGGCATTAAAAATGGAAATGATCCTGTTAATTCATTTTAAGCATTAAAGATGCAGTCTGGGAATTTTGTGATGAACCATTTTTTTCAAACTTTGCCCTTTTGGGCTGGATGTGTAATATGTTATTTATATGTTCATAGATAGTACAATTTGTTATCATACCATGAAATCATACCATGAAATTCCAAGTTTTGAGTGGTTTTCATGACATGCGGCACAGTTCCACACATAAATGACAGTACACAATTTTTAGGGACCTATTTTGTCTCAACAGTATCACTTTTACAACCAGTAATCACAGACTGCCTCTTTAACTTGGACATACTATTTTTTTTTTTATACTTGCTGGGCAAGCTAAGAAATTAGTTAGAAATAGTTTGCTTTTTTGCTGGCAGTCTAATGAGCTAGCTAATTTTACTTGTATAGAATCATTTTTGTTTGTGATATTACTTTGGTGCCCTTTATGTAATTGATTATGTAACTGGTTAGCTGACTTTCTATGTGATGCACAACTAGCTTACTGTACTAACGTCAGCATAAAAAAGTCTATACTAGCTATACTTCCTTCTGAGAAGCTTTGCTTATAACCGACTTAATGTCCTCCTGATTTATAGTCTGAAAAGTGTGTTTTGATGTTATCGGCAAGGAGCATTGGTAATAAAGCTCCGGCAAAATGAGACCCAGGCGAACCTGAGCTCCAGTACTTCAACTGACCAGTATTTGTATTTTTGTTGGCCACAACCTATAACACTTTTTTCCCCAGATGTCTCTTTCTATTAATCAATTTTTGGTTTCACAGTGGTTCAGTGTTTGGATGCTGTGATTATTTTATTGATGAAACGTGTGCGTCAATGAAACTGACAAAACCCCTTTTAAGTGCAAACATCATGGCAGCTTGTAGTAATATAGAAAGGATGCATAAGAAATCTTCAGGTTACTAGGCTTACATAGATCACAGGCTAGCTAGGCCACTAAATGAATAGGGGTTATATGTAAATGTAATGTGAAATGGCTAGTCAGTTAGCAGTCGACACTGCTAGCATTTCAATCAGTTAGGTCACTTGCTCTGAGACCTTGAACTCTTTGTCTTGTTTGAAACACAACATACCTAGTTGATTTGCATTTCTGTAAGTCAACTCTAATATATCAATCAAAACATTTTTCATCTGAAGTACAGTTCCGGAAAAATTTAGAGACCACTGCACCTTTTTCTTTCCTTTCCAAAAAAGTTGAAAAGGAAGGTTTTAAGTGAGGAACAGAAGGGTTAAAATTAAGAGACCACTGCAAATTGAACGCTGTTCCTCACTCAAAACCTTCCTTTTCGGCTTCTTTTGAAAGCAAAGAAAAAGGTGCAGTGGTCTCTTAATTTTTTCCGGAGCTGTATGTGGCCAATGTGTGTTCAGTGGATCAGAGAGAAATCGACAGATTTAAAATGAATTGACAGAAAGTAAGAAACATCAAAGCAGTCATGTGAAACTGAAAAACGTGGGATTTTCCATTTGCCTCTACATATGCTGCCCAACACTGTTTTTATTCCCACGTGTTCTGTACCTGCGGCTATGCACAAATATGGGAAACCAGAGGTTCAGAAAAGGGCTTCAAGGACGCTAAGTTGCAGATAATATAAATAGACCCGTTTGCTGAAGTTTAGGTCAAATGATTTTTTACTTGTCATTGGCTGACAGCATGAACACATTTCAAGCAGTATTCCTTGTTGCTTTGGGCCTTTCATTTGGTGAGCAGCAGCTTAACACAATCTAATTTTAACAACAGTTTAAATTAGCATTTTGTCATTGTTTTGTATAAATTATTATCTTTGTCATCGTCATTAGTATTTTCCAATATTTGTGAAGTGGTCAAATGTATTAAATGGATGAAGAAAACAATATGTTAACACTGATTTGTATCTGTACATACACAGATCAGACAAATCCCTTTGTTTCAACTTACTCGATCTGGCTCATCATTTATTGTGCTTTTTCACAGCCCAGGCATCTAAACTTGAGGACAGGTCCCTGTGGCAGTTCAGAAAGATGATCCTCTGCATCAACCCTGATAGCTGGCCAACCCTCGACTATGCAGACTACGGCTGCTACTGTGGCAAGGGAGGCTCCGGTACCCCTGTGGATGATCTGGACAGGTCAGGGTTAAAGGCGCAAAGGACTGGGTTTGGGAATGTAGCATTAACACCTCCAGTCCATACACATTCTATTCTAACCATTAATTACTTTGTTGACTTGACATCAATTAAGGTTCTACTTGCATTTTTCGTAATATTCATTTAGCAGAACTGTAGTAAGTGCATGCATTTTCAGGTACCTAGGTGGAAAAATCACGGAACTCAATAGTAGTAAATTCGTTTTACTCAATGAATCAAGTTAGTGCTGGAACAAAGACAATACAAATAATACATTTGATGCTTTTTGTTCTTTGTTTCTTAATTCTCCTACCAAACACTGGCCAAGGTATTGTGGGCATGTATTAGTTTTAAAAAAAAAAATTCTTCTATGGCATCACCTAACAGCTGCTGTCAGGTCCATGACCGGTGCTACAATGATGCCATGCAGCACAAGGACTGTTGGCCCATCTTTGACAATCCTTACACTGAGTTATATGCCTATGAATGCGACAAGACTCTCAAAAAGGTCACTTGCAAGAGTGAGTAGCTCTAGAGTCACCTCCCTAATATTCTGCACTACAATACTGCTCACAGCATTCATCACCGTCTTTACCTTGGTTGTCCTTTCATCTTCCCTCTCCTCTTACATCCTCCTTACCATTCTTTCTCTGACATTCTTAGGCAACAACAATCCGTGTGAGATGTTTATCTGCGAGTGTGACAGGAAGGCTGCTGAGTGTTTTGGCAGGAGCACCTGGAATCCAGAGCATGTGCACCTTCCCAGCGACAGGTGCAAATAAGGGACAGGAAACCCTGCTCCTGCAGGACGGACCTACAACCAGATAACAATAGTTCAAATAGCTCCTTCACTGCAAATGATTACTTAATTGCTTACCACTGCTAAAACAACCTTAACCATAGTCTTAACCTTGACTTAAATGCATGAATTTCTTTGTTTGAATGTACAGCTCCGGCGTTCAATTTGCAGGGGCCTTTTAATTTTAACACTTCTGTTCCTCACTCAAAACCTTCCTTTTCGGCTTTTTGGAAAGGAAAGAAAAAGGTGCAGTGATCTCTTAATTTTTTCCGGAGCTGTATTTGACTTCCACCTGTTAATGTAACCTGTTATTTCCTGTATCTTAGTAGTTCTTAACCTTTTTCCTTATAAGGGCCCCTGCATCCAAGAAAATATTTCAGAACCCCCCATATGTGAGAGAATACATCTTCTGTCTTTTCACAGCAATTTTTATAGAAGTCCATGTTTTTCATTGTTTATTAAAATGACATTGCTTGTTGCCATTACAATGATCCTACATTGCTTGATTATAAAACATACAAGAAAATAAATGAATTGGATTATTAAAAAAAAATTGTGATTGCAAAAGCTTATTACTGAATTTTTTAGGCTGCCCATTCATTCAGCTTGACTATTCTTCTATCAAAGAGCAAGAATTTAATGTGTTAAAAATTTTACTAGGCAACCCTGGGCAGAGCAATTAAATAGTTGGTGAGAGTAAGAGTTGTGAGGCGCAATTCCAGCGTTATGGTTTTCACACAAAATCAGAAATTGCCTCAGAATAATTATAATTATAAATGTTTGTAGAACCCTACTGTACCGACAAAATTAGAAAATTGTAAGTAATCCCACTTTATGTTAATGGCACAACAAAACATGGGTTATGGAAATGGAAATGGATTTGTAGGGTAAATAGCCGCTTTCAAAGGATGGCTTGGCTGCATAGAAAAACAACAATTATTAAACAACTATTTTCTGTTTTACATTTGTAATCAATTTAGAACAATTTGCAGATTATATGTTTCCCTTTGACATTATGGAATTTTATTTGTTGATCATTGGCAAAAACGCATGTCATTTTCATTTGGCTTCTAAAGTGAAGCTTTCTGAAAGGCACTGAGACTGCTGGGTTGGTGACAAACAACTCGTCTGCACTATAGAAACAGCCCAGTGACTGGCACTTATTCCATTCCATTTAGGTTGTCATAATGTTTTACCAGTGTGTTGTGTTCCTTCTGACATGGAAAAGGATATGCTTTTTCATTGTCACATTTTCCAGCATGTACGGTAGGATTTAACGAATTACACTTTGTAGATAAAGATGAACGGTGGCAGTTCCATGGTACTGTGGAGCTTAAGACCCAGCAGCCCCGTCTAGTACATGAGTAACGAGCTATCAGACACAACCGTGGGCACCTGGGGGAGTAATTGTTTGTCACCCTATCCCCTAAAAACAAAACATGTGCCCCATCACAGTTTGTGTCGGAGTTTCCTAAACCCGGTGTAGATGTGGACATGACTGAGGGTAGGAAGGATGAGGGGGGGATTGCAACTTGGAGGGGGAGTTTGACTTGTTGGGGGAGTGGGAGAATATGAACCGGTGTATGGAAAAATATATTATCAACAGGTATTAGTCCTTTTTATTGGTGTATACTGATGGCTCCAAGGACCCGGTCAGTGGCAGGGTGGGGGCAGGGGGAGTATATGCCAGAATTTGGGGTCAAACTGTGTAACCGCTTCACAGACCATGTGTCAGTGTACATGCCCGAGATGGTGGCTTTGATGGTTGGGTTGAGATGGTTGGAGGAAGTGACGCTGCTCAGAGTGGTGATTTGCTGTGATTCAGCTGCGGTGCTGAGTAGTGTGAAGACTGGCAGGTCAGATAGGGGGGATATTTTGCTGAGACAATGGTATTTTTGATGAGATTGGAGAGGATGGGAGTGGTGGTGCGGTTCTGTTGGGTCCCAGCCCATGTTGGTGTCCGTCGAGAGTCAAGGAACAGAAGTCAACTTTTATTGAAATTATTGCAGTATCATGTAATCCAGTGTTTCTCAGCCCTGCTCCTTGGCACCCCCCTGCCCTGCATATTTTAGACCTCTCCCTGCCCTAACATACCTGATGTAGCTCATGAAGGACTTGATAATGAGCTGATCATTTGGATCAGGAGTGACAGAGCAGGGAGAGATCTAAAACATGCAGGGCAGGGGGGCGCCCAGGAGCAGGGTTGAGAAACATTGATGTAATCTCTTTGATGTTCAACTCGATATCAACCATACTTCTGGTTACACTGGGATTTATAGTTTTTAATTATGGCTACCCAGTATTCCACAACACAGTAACGTGACATTCCGTGAACGTGACTTCCTGTGAGCGAATACAAACGGATGTTCTGCTTGTAACATAAAAACATTTAACTTATAACAAAGCGTATATTCATACCATAATTCCACAGTTAGGAGGACTGGGAGAAGAAAGGGGGTGGATGTACAAATCCTGCTGGGGCCAAGGGAAGTGAAGGCTTTGATCCGGCCAGTAGGGCTTGACTACTGGCGAAGGCTGTGTTATGGCTCAAAAGACTGAAATAGTTGTTGAGTCATAATACCCATGACAGCTAGCAGCAAAATGTGAGCGCTATTTTACAATATCTTCCATTTGTGATTTTCGAGATATACTTCAAATAAGGTCTGTGTTTTGTGTTGGCTTACACGCCTCTGCATTTTGATACAGTATCTCACAGAAGTGAGTACACCCCTCACATTTTTGTAAATATTTGATTATATCTTTTCATGTGACAACACTTAAGAAATGACACTTTGCTACAATGTAAAGTAGAGAGTGTACAGCTTGTATAACAGTGTAAATTTGCTGTCCCCTCAAAATAAGTCAACACACAGCCATTAATGTCTAAACCGCTGGCAAAAGTAAGTACACCCCTAAGTGAAAATGTCCAAGTTAGGCCCAAAGTGTCAATATTTTGTGTGGCCACCATTATTTTCCAGCACTGCCTTAACCCTCTTGGGCATGGAGCTCACCAGAGCTTCACAGGTTGCCACTGGAGTCCTCTTCCACTTCTCCATGATGACATCACGGAGCTGGTGGATGTTAGGGACCTTGCGCTCCTCCGTTTGAGGATGCACCACAGATGCTCAATAGGGTTTAGGTCTGGAGACATGCTTGGCCAGTCCATCACCTTTACCCTCAGCTTCTTTAGCAAGGCAATGGTCGCCTTGGAGGTGTGTTTGGGGTCATTATCATGTTGGAATACTGCCCTGCGGCCCAGTCTCCGAAGGGAGGGGATCATGCTCTGCTTCAGTATGTCACAGTACAGGTTGGCATTCATGGTTCCCTCAATGAACTGTAGCTCCCCAGTGCTGGCAGCACTCATGCAGCCCCAAACCATGACACTCCCACCACCATGCTTGACTGTAGGCAAGACACACTTGTCTTTGTACTCCTCACCGGGTTGCTGCCACACACGCTTGACACCATCTGAACCAAATAAGTTTATCTTGGTCTCATCAGACCACTGGACATGGTTCCAATAATCCATGTCCTTTGTCTGCTTGTCTTCAGCAAATGGTTTGCAGGCTTTCTTGTGCATCATCTTTAGAAGAGGTGTCCTTCTGGGACGACAGCCATGCAGACCAATTTGATGCACTGTGCGGCGTATGGTCTGAGCACTGACAGGCTGACCCTCCACCCCTTCAACCTCTGCAGCAATGCTGGCAGCACTCATTCATCTATTTCCCAAAGACAACCTCTGGATATAATGCTGAGCATGTGCACTCAACTTCTTTGGTCGACCATGGCGAGGCCTGCTCTGAGTGGAACCTGTCCTGTTAAACCGCTGTATGGTCTTGGCCACCGTGCTGTAGCTCAGTTTCAGGGTCTTGGCAATCTTCTTATAGCCTAGGCCATCTTTATGTAGAGCAACAATTCTTTTTTTCAGATCCTCAGAGAGTTCTTTGCCATGAGGTGCCATATTGAACTTCCAGTGACCAGTACGAGGGAGTGTGAGAGCGATAACACCAAATTTAACACACCTGCTCCCCATTCACACCTGAGACCTTGTAACACTAATGAGTCACATGACACCAGGGAGGGGAAATGACTAATTGGGGCCAATTTGGACATTTTCACTTAGGGGTGTACTCACTTTTGTTGCCGGTGGTTTAGACATTAATGGCTCTGTGTTGAGTTATTTTGAGGGGACAGCAAATTTACACTGTTACACAAGCTGTACACTCACTACTTTACATTGTAGCAAAGTGTCATTTCCTCAGTGTTGTCACATGAAAAGATATAATCAAATATTTGCAAAAATGTGAGGGGTGTACTCACTTTTGTGAGATACTGTAACTGTGTAAATAACTCAAATAATAGGTAAATTTATCAAAACCTTCACCTATATTTAGCCCCGATTATGTCTACAATGAATGGATGCATATACTTCTATCTTTGCATCACAGTTGCTCATGCTACCCTATGGCACATCTTGTATGCCATTTGTACCCGAACAACTGTTATCCCACTCGTAACTTACACTATGCCTAATACTTTAAATTTTCCTCCTCTATTTGCCTTAATTGCACATTTAGTATTGCCATTTGTACTGCATATGGCTTCATTGCACATCTACACATTCCACTTGTGATATACATTTACTTAATACTTGTAAATATATTAATACTTGTAATTTTACTGCCCTCTATTTGCACTTCTGGTTAGATGCTTACTGCATTTCGTTGTACTGTACTTGTACTGTTCAATGACATTAAAGTTGAATCTAATCTAATCTAATTAAGCAATGACCATAGACCATATTTAATGTCTATCTAAAAATACCCTATGTAAGAAATGAAATGAAAAAAGCCACACACTGCTAAAACCAGTGTTTAGCACTGGTATACCGATGTGTCAACCTGATGAATGAAATCAGCAAAAGATGATGGACAGTTCAGCTCCAAGACGTCAACAGCAGCCAGCAGCAAGACTATATAGTGATTGCTTAAGACAATACCAATGTAGTCTGTTCGGAGCAAAAATGTGCCTGTAACCGAGCACCAAGTGAAATAAAAAAATAAAACTAGATTTCATATATGAACTCGACAGGCAAAACTAGCTTGTTTCCAGACCAAACTATGGTGAGTTCCTTATGCCAAAAAGGGACAGAGTACAAGTATAAATGTGTTTTTACTCAATGTAAAGTCATCCAACTCAATGAGCATGATTATGCACAGGTTCTCCATTTATAAAGGTCACTTAAAAAATAGAATAAAGTCTTGTGCACCATGTGGGTTGTATCAAGCACAAAATTACAATTCGTCTTTCATCACTGTGTTAACAAAGTAGTGTTGTCTTTAACATGAAAATAGGTGACTGAGGCAAACACATTAGAACAGGAGCTTACATAAACAGGGATAAAAAAAATTGTCATCATCAGGTGCATATCAGGTGCATAACTCCTAACAATAACTTTGAGCTTTATCTAAGGAGCGTGGGTGAGGTTAGAGCTCAGCATTTGTGGTCCAAAACCCCCTTCTACTCCGGTTGCTCCAAATAGTTGGGAGGTTTTAGTGGGGTACATCAGACAAAAGAGCATCAGCTAAATTACTTAATATCTGTGAATGTAAATATTTATAACATTTCAATGTAATATCTTTTTATTACATTCTAGAAATTACTGCATTCTAGCAATATGTCAAATCTTAAAGTAAAAACAATGTACAGAAATAGTTTGTTTTCATTTATTTTTCTCTCCCCAAATCCCTGATTATTCTGATGTTTCTTTCTACATATTTGGACACATCTATATTTGATGTCCATAGATATCTAAATTCTAACCACAATCATTGATAAAAGTAAACTTATTCCACAAATTAAAAAAAAATTAAAAAAACTTTTATGCAATTAAAATAAAGGGAAATGCAATGTCCTTCATGGAAAAAGTTAGCACACCTGTCACAGTTGAGCATGGGTAGAAGGACACAGGCACAGAGGTTTCAAAAAGGCAAAAGGTAATTTAATAAACTGACGAAGAAACAAAAAAACAAAAGGCACAAACAGTAGAAACAGGCAACAGTAATGGCAAACAACAAACAATAATGACCAACAAGAAACAGTGGGGCAGGAGGAACTTAAATAGGGACACAACGAGGGAGCAAACAAGGCACAAGGTGGAAACAATAAGGACAAGGACAGGTTGCGTGGGCTGATTCCTCACCGTTCTCATGATCATTGCAACTCCATGAGGTAAGATCTTGCATGGAGCCCCAGACAGTGGGAGATTGACAGTTCATTTGTGTTTCTTCCATTTGCGAATAATCGCACCAACTGTTGTCACCTTCTCACCAAGCTGCTTGGCGATGGTCTTGTAGCCCATTCCAGCCTTGTGTAGGTCTACAATCTTGTCCCTGACATCCTTGGACAGCTCTTTGGTCTTGGCCATGGGGGAGAGTTTGGAATCTGATTGATTGATTGCTTCTGTGGACAGGTGTCTTTTATACAGGTAACAAACTGAGATTAGGAGCACTCCCTTTAAGAGTGTGCTCCTAATCTCAGCTTGTTACCTGTATAAAAGACACTTGGGAGCCAGAAATCTTTCTGATTGAGAGTGGATCAAATACTTATTTCACTCATTAAAATGCAAATCAATTTATAACACTTTTGACATGCGTTTTTCTGGATTTTTTGTTGTTATTCTGTCTCTTACTGCTCAAATAAACCTACCATTAAAATTATAGACTGATCATTTCTTTGTCAGTGGGCAAATGTACAAAATCAGCAGGGGATCAAATAATTTTTTCCCTCACTGTACATAAGGTAAAATAGCATCAATTTTTGAATGAGTAAGATGGGGAGTATGAACTGTATGGTAGAAGTATTGAATATTATAGACACTTAGTACAGCAGTGATGATGAGTCATCATTGATGACATTAGATGACATAACACTAGATACATTTCCACAAACGATGCCGCCAACAAAGTGGTCCAAGTATGGAAAAAAGTATAACAAAACTGTGTACATCAAGTGCTTGGTGATGACACTAAACCTCTGTGCAGATATTGCAAAGCAGAATCTATTATTAGGCCTACAGTTTATAACAGAAAACAAGCATAACATAGCCTACTCATATATAGCCTACTAATAGTAGTTACACGTCCAAATGTATTTTACGCTCACCCTTAGTGCTCCTGACCTCTCCTTTTCCATGTCTCCTCTCTCATATTCTGCTCGCAGGTGATCAGAGATGAGTGGATAGTGCATGCCCTCCCTATGTGTGCTGTTGACATTTGATTAATTTTTGTAAAGAATTATTTGCTTATTGATGTTCAAATAATTGTTTTTGCTTTTCAAACCCTGAGTGGTTTCTGTTTAATATGTTGCAGGCTCATTTATTGACCGCAACACACTATAACAGTATTGGGCTTGTTTTGGGCTTGTTTTTGAAGCTGCGGTTGCTTGTTTGTCTCGCGAGAGTTGGCAACACTGCTTTGTGAGCCAGAGAGATAGAAACAGGGAGAGAGAATTTGAAGTCAGCCCGAGCGGCCCACAAAGTTCCGATCATCCTGATAAATATTGCACATAATTAGCGGCTGCTGGGTAGCCCACGTTAGTTGGGTCAGCCCAGCCCATCGGAAAAAGCCCCGAACCTCCCGATGGCCAGTCCACCCCTGATTATAACTCTCCATGTTTGGAAGGTGATGTGACTGCTGGTGGTTGAGAGACAACAGGAGGGTCAACACTAAGAGTCTCATTGTCATCAGAGGAGGATGCCTCATAATCAGGGTCCTCCTCAACATTATCTCTGTCTCAGACACATTCTCCTCTATGGCATTTTCACTGTCAAAGAGCTGTGACATAACCTCATTAACAGAAAACCTTTGCTTAGAGGTCATTTTTAATTGAGAGAGAGCATAAAGAGAGAGCCCACAGAGCACCAAGAGAAATGGCTTAGAAGGCTACAGTGCAAGCTTTACTACGTTTGCTCCTCCCCTATGTTGGGTGAACTATCAATGTCCTCACAAGAATTATGTTTTCCCCTTCCCCATGTCATGTGACCTATCAGTGGTTCTCGCAATACTACACGTATGGTTATGTTAGGCTAGGGCCCTAAAGCAGAGGTATGTTTTTTTTAAGTTATAAAATTGTATGTCATAGTGACCTCAGTATAATTCAAAATAACCAAAACAAATGTATGTAACATTTTGGTATTTCTTATATGTTTTATACAGCTATAAGAGCCTAGGGTCAAATTGACCCCGAAGAACACTGATGCTACAAAATGTGTACAGAACATTGAAAACATATCATCATGTTAAGTTTAGGTTTACTCAGTTGTCCACATTAAATTCGGAAAATAAATTAAAGAAAAATTATATCAATCATGTAT
Source organism: Esox masquinongy (assembly GCA_016801175.1). Classification (NCBI taxonomy): domain Eukaryota; kingdom Metazoa; phylum Chordata; class Actinopteri; order Esociformes; family Esocidae; genus Esox; species Esox masquinongy. Next base: position 28,965 of record JACXGI010007128.1, read on the forward strand.
TTAGAGATGTTATACTTTGAATGGGGTCAAATTGACCCCAAAGATAATTGGCGGTTTAAAATCTATACCTCCTTCTATTTCCTTTTCTTTTATTCATACAGGAAAAGGCAACTAAGACTGATATCTTATTTACAGTGGTGCCATGGGATTACAATAATAATACGATATATACAAAATAAAGATTTAAGGACCAACATGATAGCGAAATATTACAGAGCAACCTAATAGCGAGTTATTAACAACAATAGCACTGGGCAGAGGTGGTTACAAACGTAATTGCACCGTTTGATGTACTGAACGTAATCACGGTTTACAAAATAGTTCCATATGAACGTCATTCCAGATAGTTATGGTTGCGTCAATGAGAATTCATGGAAAAACTGAAAATCATTGACCACTTTTGGTATTCGGATCATCAATTATTTCCATTTGAATGCTAGTCATTTTGCATGACTTATTCAGAGTGACTTACAGTTAGTGCATTCATCATAGGTCTATAGTAGACAAGCAAATTATCTCAGTGAAACTGTAAGGGATAAATCTACTTTTCTATTCTTCTTGCTAGCAATCTATCATCATTGTACCCTAAATTGGAAGAAAAAAGTAGTTTTTGGCCTAAAACAAGTAAAAGTTTACCCCAGGGCATATGAGGCTCAGAGTTTGGTACAGTGGCAGGCAGACATGTAGGTGGATCTACAGACAGAAGATGAATATTTGGTTGAACATAGTGACAGAATAACCAGGTCAACATCTGTACTTTAGTTCCTTTTTAAATACCTAGTAACTCTGCACCTGTGAATACCATCATTCAACATTCAAGCAGGCCAGGTCTAAATGCTGTATGTGCCGAAGCCTAAGTACTACTGCTCTCTGAGATCTCAAATTTCAACAGAGAAGTCCCACATATGGCATCAAGTTGGACAGTAGCAACTGGCAGCAAATGTCAAACCGGAGGAGCCAGATTCATCACACTGTTCAGTACAGTATGAACCAATAAAGACAGGTCCATTACCCTGATCAAAGAACACGTCTTTAAACAATTGCCTTTGAAAAGCTACGTTAAGGTGTTAATTAGCTAAGCGCTGGAGATTTGTTAGATATAATTTATACATGGAAGATTGTTGAGAAATAAAAACACTAAAATCACAATTTAAACGTTTTTGTTTGCTAATTTGCTTTCAAACACCACAGCAATACAAAAAACTTGGGCTTGTTATTAAAGAGAATTGAAAAGAGAAATGGTACCATGCACTGCAGAGTCAGCGATCATTTAAGAAATTAGATGAATGGCCGGAATAAAATGAATGTGACATTTGCCTTGATGAGCCCACATGGTCTATCCAGTAAATTACAATTCTCAGATAACAGAATGTATCTCTTGAGCCAAATCAATGTTTCACATTTGGTCAAGTAATCCCCATTGATTCACTTGAACCGGCAAATACAATTGATTACAAGGCGGTTTTACACTTCATCATTGATTTCTGTGAGCCCAATGCCCGTACTAAATTACAACTTATCGACAAAGGTAAAATGTGTGTACACGGGCATTTGAGTCATGAGTGTGGGTATGTATATGTGGCGAGGGATGCTATCTGCACTTCTGTATTGAAAATATACATGTATAATCCCAATTAAGGTCCAAGGACAGTGTCTCTTTGTTGATTAAATATACACCAATCAGCCATAACATTATGACCACTGACAGGTGGAGTGGATAACACTGATATATTAGGCAGCAAGTGAACATTCTGTTCTCAAAGTTGATGTGTTAGAAGCAGGAAAAATGGGCAAGCATAAGGATCTGAGCGAAATTGTGATGGCTAGACGACTGGGTCAGAACATCTCCAAATGACATTTTTCAGGCCAGAACATCTCCAAAACTGCAGCACTTGTGGGGTGTTCCCGGAAGAGGAAATGGGCAAGAGAAACTTAACACAACGCATATGTGCTGACTAACGCTGAACAACGGACAATAGATAAGATGTGGTGACCATTGCTGATAGGCCCCACACACCCTGTCCACACCTCCTGCTAGGAACTGTCCATATGACTGTCATAGATTCTATCGATAGACCCATGGACCATAGGGGAGGTTGGTACATACCATACAAGTGTACCATGTAGGATAAACCTTTCTTATTGGAGGATAATAGACTGTGTAATGGTTGGCAACAATCACTGACCGCCTCCTATGTGTATTGGCATAATAATTATTGGAGAACATGTAAGAACTATGGATGATCAACATCTTGGACTCATGCTAAATAAAGACTCTCCCCTGACTACCGGTTGCATTAATTTTGTTCATGGTTCAAAAGTGGACAGAATCCAACACGGTCTACAGTGGTCAGGACCTATCAAAAGTGGTCTGAGGAAGGAAAAGCGGTGAACCAGCCACAGGGTCATCGGCGGCCAAGGCTCAATGATGCACGTGGGAACGAAGGCTGGCCCATGTGGTCCGATCCAACAGATGAGCTACTGGACCACGGACCAATGGAAGAAGGTGGCCTGGTCTGATGAATCATGTTTTCTTTTAAATCATGTGGATGGCCGGATGCTTGTGTGTCGCTTACCTGGAGAACACATGGCACCAGGATGCACTATGGGAAGAAGACAAGCCGACGGAGGCAGTGCGATGCTTTGGGCAATGTTCTGCTGGGAAGCCTTGGGTCCTGCCATTCATGTGGATGTTACTTTAACACGTACAGTGGATATAAAAAGTCTACACACCCCATCAGGGAATGCCATTGCCATGAAAGGGTACACATGGTCTGCAACAATGCTCAGGTAGGTGGTACAGTGGATATAAAAATCTACACACCCCTGTTAAAATGCCAGGTTTTTGTGATGTGAAAGAATGAGACAAAGATAAATCATGTCAGAACTTTTTTCACCTTTAATGTGACCTATAACGTGAACAATTCAATTGAAAAACAAACTGAAATCTTTGAGGGGGAAAAATAAAAAAACTCACAATAACCTGGTTGCATAACTGTGCACACCCTTAAATTAATACTTTGTTGAAGCACCTTTTGATTTTATTACAGCACTCAGTCTTTTTGGGTAGGAGTCTATTAGCATGGCACATCTTGAGTTGGCAATATTTGCCCACTCTTCTTTGCAAAAGCGCTCCAAATCTGTCAGATTGCGAGGACATCTCCTGTGCACAGCCCTCTTCAGATCACCGAAACAGATGTTCAATTGGATTCAGGTCTGGGCTCTGGCTGGGCCATTCCAAAACGTTAATCTTCTTCTGGTGAAGCCATGCTTTTGTGGATTTGGATGTGTGCTTTGGGTCATTGTCGTGCTGAAAGGTGAACTTCCTCTTCATCTTCAGCTTTCTAACAGATGCCGGAAGGTTTTGTGCCAAAATTGCCTGGTATTTGGAACTGTTCATAATTCCCTCCACCCTGACTAAGGCCCCGGTTCCAGCTGAAGAAAAACAGCCCCAAAGCATGATGCTGCCACCAACATGCTTCACTGTGGGTATGGTGTTCTTTGGGTGATGTGCAGTGTTGTTTTTGCGCCAAACATTCCTTTTGGAATTATGGCCAAAAAGTTCAACCTTGGTTTCTTCAGACCATAACACATTTTTCCACGTGCTTTTGGGGGACTTGATGTTTGTTTTTGCAAACTTCAACCGGGCTTGGATGTTTTTCTTTGTAAGAAAAGGTTTCCATCTTGCCACCCTACCCCATAGCCCATTCATATGAAGAATACGGGAGATTGTTGTCATATGTAGCACACAGCCAGTACTTGCCAGAAATTCCTGCAGTTCCTTTAATGTTGCTGTAGGCCTCTTGGAAGCCTCCCTGACCAGTTTTCTTCTCATCTTTTCAGCAATTTTGGAGGGACATCCAGTTCTTGGTAATGTCTCTGCTGTGCCATATTTTCTCCACTTGATGATGACTGTCTTCACTGTGTTTCATGGTAGATCTAATGCTTTGGAAATTCTTTTCTATCCTTCTCCTGACTGATTTCAACAATGAGATCCCTCTGATGCTTTGGAAGCTCTCTGCGGACCATGGCTTTTGCTCTGAGATGCAACTAAGAAAATGTCAGGAAAATCCTACTAGAACAGCTGAACTTTATTTGTGATTAATCAGAGTCACTTTAAATGATGGCAGGTGTATAATGACTTCTAATTAACATGAGTTTGAATGTGATTGGTTAATTCTGAATACAGCCACATCCCCAGTTATAAGAGGGTGTGCACACTTATGCAACCAGGTTATTGTAAGGTTTTTATTTTTCATTTTTCCCCCTCGAAGATTTCATTTTGTTTTTTAATTGAATTGTTCACATTATAGGTCACAGTAAAAGTGGAAAAAGTTCTGACATGATTTATCTTTGTATCATTCTTTTACATCACAAAAACCTGGCATTTTAACAGGGGTGTGTAGATTTTTATATCCACTGTACCACCTTTCATCGGAATAATGCGCCCTGCCACAACGCAAAAATGGTTCAGGAATAGTTTCAGGAACACAACAATGTGTTCAAGGTGTTGACCTGGCCTCCGAATTCCCCAGATCTCAATCCAATTGAGCATCTGTAGGATGTCCTGGACAAACAAGTCCGATCCATGGAGGCCCCACCTCGCAACTTACAGGACTTGAGGGATCTGCTGCTTTTGTCTTAGTGCCAGATACCACAGCACACCTTCAGAGGTCTAGTGGAGTCCATGCCTCGAGGGGTTAGGGCTGTTTTGGTGGCAGAAGGTGGACCTATACAATATTAGGCAGGTGATTATAAAGTTATGGCTGATCAGTGTATATGAATGCTGATGAATACGCTTCATTCAAAAGAGCACTAGTGCGGAATAGATCAAGCCCCTTGTTTACTTAAGATATATCTGATCTTATCTCAAACAAAGATGTGACATAGGTTAGGTTAGGCTAGAAAACCTCTGCTGGTTTTATGCAGAAAATCTCTGATGTTTTGGGGCAACACCGTTTGCCTCTGGTGCATTTTTGCATTTTTTATCGGAAAATAGCTACTTGGGTCATTCCTAAGATTTGGACATCTGCACATGTGCTACCATTACATAACAATGGGGATATTAGTATTCTTGGTAGTTATCTCAAAACTGTCTTGTCTTGCTAAAATTTTGGAGTCATTAGTAAATATACCACTGTATTGTTATTTTTTAAACTGAAAATAGCGCACTGAACACATTTCAATCTGGTTTTAGACCTGGACAAATTACTGTAACAATGATATGACCAAAGCCTTGGATGAAAATCTAAATTGTGTTGCTCTATTTATTGACGTGTTCGAGGCTTTCAATACTTTTCTTTATCCTGTTTTGCAGGAAAACTGACTTCCTTGGGAATGGAAATGAATACTTGGTTATGGTTTCAAAACTAACTAACTCTCATTCATAGAACTCAAGCTGTAAGGAATGGGAGTGAATTTAAATTTATTGTACTTCTTATAGGAGTTCCCCAAGGCTCTATTTGGGTCCTTTACTGTTTGCCATTCATATAAATGATACTTGTGACTGTGAGAAACGTATGATGATGATACAGTATTGTACATGGTAACTCCATCACCTGCACAAGCTTTTTTGAATTTGCAGTCTAATTTCCAACAAAATCCCTTAGAGATCTTCGGTTAGTTTTGAATTCAAATAAAACAAAGTATATGGTTTTCTCTAGGTCTAAAAATAGGTTTGGATCATTTTAAAATTGCTACACTGGATAATTCAGTTTTAAATTGTGTTAATTCATACAAACACCTTGGAATATGGTTGGAATATAAACTCTCTTTTAAAACCCACATTGATGAGCTGGTTATAAAATTTAAAATCCGAATTGGTTTCTTTTATGGAAACAAGTACATCTGTCATCTCAACATAGAAATGACATTTTTCAGGCCACTTTTATGTCAGTTCTATAAAATGGTGATATGCTTTACATGCATGCTTCAGCATCAGTTTTAAAAAGTCGCTGTGTATCATGCAGTATTATGCTTTATTACCAGTGCAAGCTTTTGTACACACAATTGTCTTTTATACACTACTGTTAGTTGGAATCCCTATATTGGAGAAATAGCACCTGTCGAAAACAATCACAGGACTCTCGCTAGTACACGAGTTAACTCTGGCTCATTCCCAAATGGGTGAAACCTTGTTTACATACTACGCTGCATGTTCTGCAGGAACACCTCAAGTTGTAGGCCACTGTGCCCATAACACACTTTAAACAATTGTTGAATGACCATTTTACAGAGAGTTGTGTTTGCTATTCTTAATGTGTTTTCAAATCTGTTTTAACATCAGGTTCGTCATGACTACAGTACTTGGGCCAGGGTTAGGAAAAAGTTTAGGGTTAGTTTACGGTTTATATTAGGCATCACAGTACTGAGGTTAATGTTAGGAGGCAGGTTATGGGTAAGGTCACAAAAAGAGAAAAACCTCTGTCTGAGCAACATGATACCCCAACAACAACAAATTCTTGTCTCTCACTGAAATCAACATAGCAACCATGGGTTTCTGATGATAGACACTGTTCACACTAAACGTAATCGCAAGTCATTAAGGACTACTAGTACTGAAATATGTTGATATTGAAGGTAATAGCACTGCTGATATGTTCATACTGAATGTAATTGCGTGTTCCAAAATAGTTGCATGTCTGTAATTCCTGCGATGCTGTGTTTCATCAACCAGGTGTGAGCTTATATGATATCCTCCAAGAAGGATATCATCATCTAATAGTGTTTGTGGTCATTTTCATGTTTTTTGCCAGTCAAGTATGGGCATTTCTTGCCAGACTTCATCTCACGGTTGAAGCATGTACTTTGGTGCCAGATGACTCAAGACAAGACTCAACAGGCACAGATGCAGACATCATTTTTGGTATTGCACTGCATTTTCTTGCCCAGTTTCTTCTAATTTCTTCTTGATTTCTTCTGGATAATATTTCAAAAGAAATTCTTGTACATTTTCATTAGAATTAATATTTATTTGTATTTATTCCTGACAATTACTGCCCGGATAAATAGCTCTAAAAATAGCTCTACTATATACTACTGTATGTGTTTATAGTGGGAATGCCAATTTCAATAACACCACGTAAAGGGCTAGTCCAACCAAATTAATGACTAATTAATGACTTATTTTTCAGAAATATTTAATTTAACCCTGTTTTTCTTTCCAATTGCGTGATATCCAAAATTTGAGATTAAGGCTGTTCCTAAGCACATCCGATGCTGTTCAGGTTATTATCATGCTTGTTGCTCAAACAAGAAGTGTAGACTGGCCACATGGATTACACTCTCCAGCCTTCTACCTTGATGGAAATCAATATTCGATTACTAATCCCCTAAACCCTGTCACTCATTTTTGTCTCCTTGTACAAAGACTACTTGCAGGGTAAGGAAAACAGTGTGTAGTTTAGTTATTCTCTATAAGAGAACTAATTGTTGTTTTTATTAACCATTAACACAAAAAAGCCAACTGCAAGCAAGCTGGTAGCTTACATCCTAGGGCCTATTTACACTGTGATAAATGAACAATACTTGTTATAAGATTTGCGTTGGCTATACATCTATTCATAATGTAAACTTGTGTAAAATGTAAATTGTCTGCCTTTCTTTCTAAGGTAACATGGGACGTTTTGCCCAGATGATCCCCACACGATTCACGACAGCGTGAATACAATGCATTGCTCAAATGGTAGTAGAGACTTGTGAGTAGTGATGTTGGTCAAAGGATGGTTCCTGTTACTGATGTAATTAGCCCACTATCTAAACAGAGTGGTTTGGAAAGGAACATCTTAACATCTCTGCTAACTCCATCTGACACAAACAGCTTGCGTCATACATTTATAAAAATGCTCCCCAAAATTATAGAATGTCTGCCTGTATGTTTTCTCAGCAGCAGCTCTCAAGCTGTGCATATTGCAGCAGCTTGAGGAGGCAACTGCTAATTCATGAAAACTCATCCTAGCTAATTAATAACTTGGCAACAGCAGCTATTTAGCTAGCTTTTGGTGGAACATATTCAATGCTATTTGGGCTGCACTGGTTAGCAGCATCCCTTAACATTGTTCCCTGTCAATTTTCCCTGTCAAGGTTGACTGGCTGGTTACTGACTGTTAAACTTAAAGGTACACTCCTGTCGCATCATCCATCTGACATCTCTTTTTAGCTAAAAAGTACAACCTCACAAACCAATCATTGGTTTAGAAACATTTAACAAAATAAGAGCTACTTCTTGCCTGTTAAAACACAGAGAGAGCAGCACACCCCCCTCCCCAAACAACTTGCTGGACACCTGAAACACATTCTGATTGGGATTGGTGGTAGTCTGTGTGAAACAAGGTGAGGTCACTTTCAGACCACGAGAGACCACCATTTTGAGACAAGGTGTTTTTTAATGAGCTTGGCACTTTTGGGGTGATCATGTGATGAGAGTGCACCTTTAAGAAATGCAGCTCATTTTGGTCCTCAAAACATGTTTGTTTAGTCACTACCGTCGTTGTTGATAAGGGGTAACTTTTCTAATCAATGAAAATAACTAAATACATAACAAACAAAACAATTAAGCTGGCCAACTATCTAGCCTTGTTGCCTTCACTTGAATGGGTGTGTCCTTTGACTGGTACTATACATACGTATGTTATTTGAATTGCAATGTTGTCAACAACTGTTGTTATGTAAATCGGTCCTTTGTTCCGAGACCCTGATATTTGATCTCTGACTGGCCAGACAGGTCTCCTACTTGTCTGAGTGAATAGATGTCCTTCTGCTTCAGTCTTGGTGATGTGCTTGCAACATTATATTTCTAAATAATGTTGCAAGCACTATTGCAGGCACTACATTGCTGTGGCTAATTCAATTGAATTTGGATGTTCCATCCATTCCAAGTGAGAGGATTAGGACTAATCCTTTGTTTTCATGTTCGCTCTGTGTAAATGCACTGTCTCACTGTAAGTACTGCAGTCCCTTTGTTTAGGGGGTAGGGTGGAATAAGGTAATGGCTGCATTATATTGTTACATTATGGGATCCATGAAGTCATGCCTGTCCTGGGGTAAACTTGTCAAAAACCATTGTATTTCTGCTGAGTAACGTCAATGTCAGAACCATGCAAGATCCTATCCTAACCCAAAAAAAGGTTAGGAGAGCCATTGACGAACAAAGAGTGAACTGTAAGTTATAACAGGGGTACAAACAAGGGGTCTAGTTATCTGCGGAGCTATTGCAGGGGGCAGGGCCGTCGCCAGGAATCTGGGTCCCATGAAAAGATATATGCCTGGGCCCCCTCACTTATAGACAGCATTGACTTCATTACATTCAGTGGACCTTGACACGACATGGGCCTTGTGAATCATCTACACCTTTCCCCGCGTTAGCTACGGCCCTGTTAGGGGGTCCTTGGAAATATATTTTATATATATACTGTACAGGCCAAAAGTTTGGACACACCTTCTCATTCAATGCGTTTCCTTTATTTTCATGACTATTTACATTGTAGATTCTCACTGAAGGCATCAAAACTATGAATGAACACGTGGAATTATGTACTTAAATAAAAAGTGTGAAATAACTGAAAACATGTCTTATATTCTAGTTTCTTCAAAGTAGCCACCCTTTGCTCTGATTACTGCTTTGCACACTCTTGGCATTCTCTTGATGAGCTTCAAGAGGTAGTCACCTGAAATGGTTTTCCAACAGTCTTGAAGGAGTTCCCAGAGATGCTTAGCACTTGTTGGCCCTTTTGCCTTCACTC
>JACXGI010007129.1:0-38737 GCA_016801175.1 Esox masquinongy
TTTTCTGAGATACTGAATTTGGGATTTTCATTAGTTGTCAGTTTTAATCATCACAATTAAATGAAATAAACATTTGAAATATATCAGTCTGTGTGTAATGAATGAATATAATATCCAAGTTTCACTTTTTGAATGGAATTACTGAAATAAATCAACTTTTTGATGATATTCTAATTATATGACCAGCACCTGTACATGAATTCAGCTTACAAGCAAATGTTTTTCCAAGGCTTAAGTGAAATAAGATGCTAAACAGCAGCCAATCAGAAACAGCTAGCAATTTAACACTATTCAAGTCGAGCTGGTACCATGCAGTGGAAAACCTCCCAAAGCGAGTAGAGTCAAGGCAAGGCGAGTAGATTCGAGCCGGTACCATGCAGTGGAAAAGCGCCATAAGTTACTTTCAGGGGAAGTCCGACAGCGGAATATCCCTCTTGTAAATGTGTAACCACTGTGCCTCTCCAAGGCGTTCACGGTGATTGCCTCAGAGAAATTAACGCTTTTAGAAAGAAATTCTTCCACGGGTAATACCAAGAACGAGAGTGTCCATTTTCCAGAGTTTACACAGTAAACGCCATGTGGGTGAAATTTTATAGATGATACTCTGAAGTTACTCTGATGATACTCTGAAGCATGGAGTTTATGGAGTTAGATATCTGCCAAAAGGTTAAGCGTACGTATTGTTGGGATTGTAAGAAAATCCATACGTAAATTGGTATGATCGTAAAAAAAGTCATACGTAAAACATGAAACGGAGGCGTGAAATTAGATCTGTGAACGTACAAACACCCTGTTACGATGACGGACTAATATTTTATGCTTGTACAAATCTAGTTTTACAATTCTAAAATACAGCATCACATTCTGGAGTTTTGGCAGTTTGATCTCATCCTCCCAAAAAACTTAACCAAAACTTCCCGGGATGAGTGCTAAAATAACAAGCAGAGGCAGTGTGAACAACAGGAAATCAGGGAAACTGGAAATAGGTATCCTGCATGAATTAAATTTAAAAGCCTCTTTCTTCATGCATGCATAGTGAATGCTGATTTTCATGTGCATAACTGCTCTTTGTTTGTGCACAAATTTCATGTATAATAAAAATCACTTAAACTTATAGAAATGTTATTATTGTGTAGGCCAACACCCTTGTTGTGGTCCCAAATACTCAAGCAGCGTTGCTTTATGGGTCTTCGATTTTCCCCCCCTGGGTTGTTTCTGTACAATGAGAGTTTGTTAAAATACTAAATAACTAAAATGAAATGTTAAGCAATTACTACAGACATTCCAGGCCACATACAGCCATCATAAATAGTATGGACAGAACACAGCTGTGAAATAGCACATGCCAGACCGTAATATTTAAAGAACATTTTGACCTAAATCACTTTTGCAGCTCAGGAGGATATTCTATGCAAGGGTATAGTGTGTCCTTGTCATTTTCACACATGTATTTTACCTAACACCTAAATGCTTGATAGCCTACTGGTGTAAATGTCGTTATGCAGCCTTAAAAAACAACTATGGACTTTTATTTTGAAAATGAAATCCGGAATGGCAACACTATGGTTGAACACTGGGCTAGCGGTCCAACTTATTGTTGCTAGCTTCACAGTTTCGAAGAGCTACGTTCGGTTCATATCTTTGCAGATGCCAGATTACTTTCAAAAGTTTGTATGTCGAAAAACGATTTATAAACAAATAAATGGAGATGTAAAGTAAGAATTTAACGTGTGAAACGTCGTAAAAGGGTGTTTGTACGTTCACAGATCTAATTTCATGCTTACGTTTCATGTTTTACTTCTGACCTTTTTTACGATCATACCAATTTACTAATGTATATTCTTACGATCCCAACAATACGTACGCTTAACCTTTTGGCAGATATCTAACTCCATAGGAGTTGTGCCATTAGAAGCTGACAGAAACTCTGAAAAGAGTTACAATACACCGTCTTGTCCAGTCACAGTAGTGTAAACTATGGAGTTACTTTTGTTTCAATAAGAACAATCAAAAGTATTAGTATTTCAAACAAAGTAATTAATATTGAAAGCAAAACATCAACTAAAAAGTATTGAGATCAAAAATATATATATTGTAAAAAAAACAAATTGATTGAAAATTGCAAATAAAAAATGCAAATAATTTTTTGACAGGGAATATTTTTTCATGATAACGTGATTGGGTTACAACTTGTGTTTCTGGCTGCTTTTTTTTTTTAATCTTTGGTTACCTTACCCTGGATTTTGCTCTCGTTTTCTTTTTTTGTGGTTGCAGTTTTTGACACAAATTTCACGGTGGGCGGGTTTAAGAGAGGAAATGCATCTCCATTGGTCTACCAGACTAGGCAACATCAACAGTTCCAGTCCGTTTAAGTTGTAGGCTTGCTACATTAATAGGTAGACAGGATATCGTGCATGGAACTATGTTTGAGTGGACGCACGTGAAAGCGCAACACTATGTTGACTAAACAACCTAGCCCGGATATATTTGCCTAATAATTGTTTATATGTAGGCATTTTTCGGATAAGAAAAGGTTCAATAGTTAGTAGCTAGCCAACCAACCCAATGGCACTGGCTAGCTGAGCTAGCTACCTTTATAACAAGGAGGACACCAGGAAAAAGCTACAGTAAATTGTTTTGTGCCTTGTAACAGTTAAATAACTAGCTATTTAGCGTTCTATTGTCTGTCTGTTTAGGAGGTCCAGATGACCTAAACAGGTGGCTGATTGGAGGAGAGTAGTGACAGACAGCAATGGAAGTCATGTTCACATACAACATGTATCTCATCCTCAGTGAGTTTATCTATAACAGATGATACAGGTGGCCTAGATATTCCCTATTAGTTAAGCCTACTATTACTTGGATAGGTAGGAAGTGGAGGTGCCAGAATCATTGTGGATTGTGTCTAGTTTACCATAGGCAGCATAATGTTAAGTAATATTAATGTGTTAGTTCTTCACCCTTTTTCCAAAACAAACTCCTCTTGTACACTTCCTTGCATTCATTTTGCAATATAATAGGAAGTCCCTCCTGTCACTGCTTAAACACATCTTTTTATACATTAGGAGGATACAGGAACACATTTTGGAGAAAAAATGGCCAAATTGGATGTGTGCTCTCTCAACCACCTCTATGTCTAGCCCAGTAGTTAAAGTCAAAAGTGATATACAAGCAGCATGGTAGAGTTAACATCTATTACATTTATATTCATTCATATCCTTCCCCAATGACACAACTTTCTTTAAGGGGGTTGGTGATCTACAGAATGGACTGGAATAACTAGTTATTTTTGGAAAAACACCACTTCTTTATTTTATTATTTGCTCCACACCAGACATTGTGCATCTGTTTGGCATTCAAACTCTCAGAAAACTATCAGACGTGAGTGGGACTGCTAAATAACGCCTTTGCTATGTGTAGGCAACCCTAGCAAATTCTCCATCAGATACCTTCCTGTATTTCAGATGCTGCTGGAGAAGCTGACCTCCATCAGCCGGGTGAAGATACTCTTGTATGTGAAGAAGTGAGGGCTAGATTTGCAACAAAATGGCAAAAACAAATGTGTTGCCCTGAGCCCCCTTTTTCAAATGGTCTGTATTACTACCTTCAGAGAGGAATTGTATGAATGCATACTTTGGTTTAGGATTATGAGTTGTGTCCTGCTTTATCACCCTGTCAAAGTATGGACTAGTTTTGATGGACATCTTTTCCTGTGTTATGACAAGTCTAGTCAAAATGACTACAAATTGCGACATGCTGTTCATGTGAGCAGTGAAACAGTAGTAGTTCCCTCTGTTTTAGGTTTCCACTTCCATTGTACCCTTTTAAAGTAATTTGTGTTCTTTTATCACATGTGGCTTTGGCTCCATAGCTGTGGAAAAACTCAGCAGCAGGAGGAACTTTGTTTCCAATATTATTATGTATACTATATTTCTAACTGTATTGATGAGGAAGGGGTGGGCAAAATGATCTATTATCACTGAACTGTATCGAATGGACAGTCCCTTTTGTTACAATCCCCTAGTAACAAGTTCAAGGTTTGCTGCAAATATAATTACTATACAGATTTTTTCTGCTCTTAAGGTTCTTCCAATGTAATGTTTTTTTTTTATTATATGACTGCTTATATTTGTTTTATGTCTATTTGTTATTCTTAAATAACGCTTAAACTTGCTGCTGCCTATCTTGGCAAGGATGCTCCTTAAAAACAGATTTTTAATCTCAATGAGCCTTTCCTGGTTAAATACATAAGTGTTGGAAACTATTATTGAAGAAGCCTATTTGAACACTTTGTAGCCTTTTTCTTGAACACAAGAACTGTGTTACCTGTAGGAAAGCCTCAATCATAGATCTCCAGGTATACTGTAGGAATAACCTTGTGTGTGTGAATGTAACATTTGAAGATAGTGTAATGGTTAGTCGTGCAGATTGGTTGCCTTGACATGACAAATCAATCAACTAATAAAGCACTGTTATTTCAAGACTCAATATATGCCCATGTTTTGTAAGCTGTTTTACCAAATATTTACTTGGCGAATGTTATGTCTGCTGTGCCTCTTAAAATTGTATAACTTAAATTAACGCATACTGGCCATACTGCATAGCTATGTTTACATTATGATTTTGGGATAGTTCTGTTCCACAGCTAACTAGCTAAATTGTAACACGCTGTCATTTGTATGTATCAGCTTTCTAACCAGCTTCATCTTAGCCTGTTAGATATCTAACATAGGTGCACGAGATGATTGTTCAGTGAAAACAATCGACACGTCTAATATATGGAATTTGATTTAGCAACTTCATAGTATGCATAGAGTATCAAATAAATGACTAGCAATTTGTACTAGAAAGCACGATTGGGTGTATATTTTTTACTCGCAGAAACCCAAATTAAATTCAATACACGATAGCATGTCTACTTGTTAATGTAACAAGCCTACAGTGTAAACGATGTAAACGAACTGGAGCTGTTGATGTTGTCCAGTCTGGTTGGCCAATGGAGATGCATTTCCTCTCTTAAACCCGCCTACCGTGAAATTTGTGTCAAAAACTTGCAACTGCAAAAAAAGAAATTGAGAGCAAAATCCAGGGTAATGTAACCAAAGATAGAAAATAACTGCAGCCAAAGACAATCGTTTTAACGCAATCGCGTTATCAAGAAAAAATATTTCCTCTCAAAGAATTATTTGCATTCATTTTTAATAAATTTGTTTTCACATTTCAACAGATTTTATTTGCTATATATATATATATATATATGTGTATATGTGTATATATATGTATATATGTGTATATATATGTATATATATGTGTATATATATGTATATGTGTATATATATATGTGTGTGTTTGATTTCAATACTTTTTAGTTGATGTTTTGCTTTCAATATTAATTATTTTGTTTGCAATACTAATACTTTTGTTTGTTCTTATTGAAACAAAAGTAACTCCATAGTAAACTGGCAGGTTTTATTGTTGCAGACAGTTTTTTGCAAGTAGGTGAAACTTTAAACTCGTATTGTTGTGAGTCTTCGATGTAAACTCGCCTTAAAACAAACGCCCCCACAAGGGCACCTCCACGCCCCCTTTCCAAAATATTGCTTCCAGCGCCCCTGCCGTCCTCTGAACGCCCCCTACCGTCCCGTTTGAGAAACACTACTTTAGATCGTGTGCAGTGATAACTTACTTCTTATACCACAAGTCTACAATACCACAAAGCTCCAGCAGATGTTTGTCACCATTATAAGGAAATGAATAATAATAACGACAACAAATTAAGCTTGATTTTTACTTCAATGTCAAACGCATCTGTGTAGGGTTCGCGGACACCGCAGAGAGCCACCCAGGCCTGCACAGCCAGGCCGCATAGGCTACGCGCACCAGCTCAAAATCTAAAAGCGCGTAGCTATGCATATATGTCAACCATAGAGCCGCACAAACAATGATTGGTTGGATGGCAGAGGGAGGGATTTACACAGTAGGGAATTCTGTCAAAATTTGACTTCCTGTATCAATAAAGACAAAGTAATGGAGTCTGGAGGCATGGCTCAAATCGAGGAACTTTTGAGATAAGAGAAATTCTGGGTGAAGAGCCAGCAACTTCCCAGAAGAAGTGGAAGCTGATGAGGGACAAATATGTGAGAATAAAGAAGAAATTAAATAGTAAAAATGGCAATGCAGGAGGGAAAATTACCTCTGTTTTATATAATGCTTTCTTGGCTGTCCGGGCATATAAAACACCGTGAAACAGACTCCAATTTTGGTGAAGACACAGACGAAGTAAGTTCAGTTTTGCAAATTGCCAAATTCAGTGTTGACAACTTCTACTACAACATTGGAAAACTGGCCAGTAAAGATTAATGATTAGTATTAGTGACACAGTAAACAAAAACAAAACTTAGTTGGCGTTTTCCTCAATACAAAAAGTTATCCCTATGGACTGGGAGTAAACTAAAATTTTAGTCACGTCAGAGAAACTATACTGCATTGAAGTACTAAACATGCATACTGCAGTGATTCCGTTGCAGTCATTTTACAGGTACCTGTTTTGTTTGCGTGGCTGCGTTAATTAGCTAACTGCTCAGTTAAAACACAGATTATTCTTACCTCGTCTATATGTAGCTATCAATATTGCTGCCAAAATTGTATCCCCAGTTATATTGAGATGTATTGAGAAACACTGATTTAGGTAAAGCAAGTTAACTAGCTAACACTAATAGTATGAAACATGTAGAAGCCCCAAAATTAGCTACTTTGGAAGCATGTATTTCAGATATTAGGAATAGGATGACAGAGAACATCTTGCTTTTGAACTCAAGAAAAACAGATATGCTTGTTGTTCTGTTGAGTTCTGTTGGCAGACCTTACAGTGAACCTTGACTGTTGTATGGTCATATCCCAAAAACTGTGAGAAACCTTGGCGTTACCCTCGACCCTGTCCTTTGATGAACATATAAAATATATCTCAAGAGCTGCTTTTTTCCATCTTCGGAACATTGCAAAAATCACAAACTTTTTATCAAAAACTGATGCAGAAAAACTAATCCATGCTTTTGTCACTTCTAGATAAGATTACTGTAATGCTCTTCTCCCTGATAAATATATAAATAAACTTAAATTAGTGCTGAACACGGCTGCTAGAATCCTAACTAGAACTAAAAAATTTGAACACATTACTTCAGTACTAGCCTCTTTCCACTGGCTGCCTGTTAAGGCTGGGGCTGATTTTAAGGATTTATTGTTAAACTATAAAGCAATTCATGGACTTGCCCCTACTTACCTTGCTGAAATGATCCAGCCAAACAGTACATACCTACACGTAACCTTAGATCACAAGATGCAGGCCTTCTAATTGTACCTAGAATTTCTAAACAAACAGCTGGAGGCAGGGCTTTCTCTCATAGATCTCCACTACTGTGGAATGATCTGCCAATTAAGGTTAGAAATGCAGACTCAGTGCATTTGTGTCTACTAAAGATTCATCTCTTCAGCATGGTCTATGATTAAGTGCAGTCTGGCACAGGGGTGTGAAGTTGAACAGAAAGGCTTGATATTGTCCACCCTTGCTGTCTTGCCAGGTGGGCTCTCATCGCCACTAGGATGCCCGCTCTACAATCCCATTCGAGGGCGGAGTAACTGGCTTGTTGTTGTCTCTCCGTTGCACTCATTGTGCAATTGGGGTGAACTCTGCTGGCAATACTCAGCCCTCATTTCAGGGTGGTTGCGTTTGGTTGGTGTCCCTTTGGTTGATGCTTGGCAATGTGGGTGGATTTACTTCCTGCCTGTTGGGCCCTGTCCAGGGCCTCCCCCGGATAGGGTCACAGTGTCACTGGACCCCAATGTCTCAGCCCCAAGGTTTTACGCTGCAAATATTAATGTGCCGGGGGAGTATGGTTAGTTCCAGCTGCCGGACTGATGACCACCCCCCCCACCTGGTTGTCCTTGTCCATCTGGTCATGCTTCTGACGTGGATTAGGTTTTATAGACTCTGGACACAGCCCAAATGCATTTACTAATTATTACAACTTGTACTCTTAAAATCTTCATCCGGCACAGCCAGAAGAGGACTGGTCACCCCTCTGAGCCTGGTTCCTCTCTAGGTTTCTTCCTAAATTTCAGCCCCTCTTAGGGAGTTTTTCCTAGCCACTGTGCTTCAACATTGTTGTTGCTTGCTCCTTGGGATTTCAGGCTGGGTGTTTTATAGTAGCACTTTGTGACAACTGCTGATGTAAAAAGGGCTTCAAAAATAAATTTGATTGATAGTACTATTTTGCCATGCTAGCTAGTTATTAATATTATATGCAAAGTAAATGTATCGGTTTTCATTGTGATTTTTCTTCAGATGAGTGAATAGTAAATAGTTTAAGCCGTTGCAACAAAAGAGGATATCAGGCTGGGGTGCCTCTAGGCATCTCTTTGTGCCTGGAGGGCACAGTCAGGGCCTGCCTGCAGAGATGCCTCTTGGCACCTCTGTGCATTGCTGTTTATCATTTCCAATCAGAACCACTCTGATTGGGGATCCTATTTAAGTTGCCCTGTGTGTCCCTTAGTTATCTGTCATTGTTTGGAGTTAGCTGTCTTCTTTGCTTCTCTTCAGTTCGCGGTTGTATTCTCCTTTTGGTTTTTTCAGTTAAGTGTGGCATCAGAAACATTAAAAGGATGTTCCCCAACTCTACGTGTCCTGCCTCATCAGAACCGTGACAGAGGAAGGGGGAGCAGGGACAAGAGTGTCAGCCGTCTTTAGTTTAAAGTTTAATGAAATTATGTATTTGAAATTATGTATTTGAAATGTACTTGAAATTGATTAACCTTATTAATTAGGAGAAAATGATTACCATCTCTTAAAGGTTATGCTTTTTGTTTTTTATAAGAAGTGTATGCATTACTTTAGTAGGCAGGGAAGAGACAAGAGTCTTGATAGTGCAGGACAGAATGGTACAGAAAGTAGAGAGCCAGCAGGAGACATGGAAGAGGAGTGAGTAGACCAGAGTGGAACAGAGGATAGGAGACAGCAGAGAGGAGAGGAAAGAAGAAATGGAGATAATGAAAAAATAAAAAGATTACTTTTATACAATGACGCAGTGATATTGTGGAATAAGTTTAAGATAACATGAATGCAGGCATATGCCTGTTAATTGTCATTAGTCATGTCCTGCAGGCCTATGTTATGCCCCCATCCCCCTTTCAGTTTGAGAAGCCCTGTTGAATAGTAAAATAATGTTGTCATTGCAGGTGGAGTACAGCAGTAGCTCATCAATCCTACAGTCGCCTGAAACTGACCTGGACTCAAATGCAACTTCACCAGCTGCCTCAGTTGACCCCGAGGCTGAGCACAGACCATCATTAGAACCTGCCATGTCTAATTACCAAAGACCTGTCCACCAAAAACAACCTAGGAGTGTCTCTCCAGGTACATCCTGCCTCGACTCCTCTTCATCCTTCTCGATAGCACCAAAAGAAAATGAGGACGAACGATGACCTGACAGCTCGACTTAACCTTAGGTGACCTGATCTGCAAACTGCCGCAACATAAAAAAGGTCTAGCCAAGTTCAAAATCCATCAGCATTTATTTGAGATGGGGAAAGAAAGTGCTGGAGACACGGCCGGCTGAAGACACACCCCGGCTAAATAACCTTTGCTTGTGATTTGAGTGAAAATAACTTGCACACTTCATGGATGTTGACCTTTTAAGTTATTTGATTCAATATTGTTTCATTTTTTTGTTTCTTTTGTTTAAAATGCAGAGAAGGTGCATGTTTGAACAAAATGAGTTCACTTTCTCTGCATTTTAAATAAGTTCTAAGTAGTCTGCTCTTTTCACTGTTTGCAATACTTTATTGTTGCACTTACAATTGTACATACAAATTTGGCAAAATAAAAAGAGGTTTTCTTTGAATGTGTATGTCAATAGTTCACTGAGAGTTCAGTAGGCCAGCCCTCAGGACTGTATCCTGCCATGGCTCATGAAAAACCTCATCAGGTCATTGCGGACTCCAACAGTAGCCCAAGATGCTCTTGCCTGTGAGCCTCCCTGCGTCAGCCAAGGTGCCTCCCTCTGTAACCTGTCTTCTTCACTCCCCCGGCTGTGCCTCACCATTGTTCAAAACAGAGTCTGTGAAATTAGGTGGTATATACCTTGTTGCAGGTGTGTTGGCAACATTTGTATAGGCCAGACAGTTGTGCAGTGCACACAGGTCTTCACAACATGTGTTTATTTGTCTGTTAGGAATTCCAATGGTCTGCTTAGAATTCTCCACCTTGCAACCACCATACCAACTGAGTTCTCGATCAAACGCCTGGCCCGTGAATGTCGATAGTTGTAGATCCTCTTGCTGTCCTCCAGATTGGCACCTGGTAAAGCAGAAAATACATTGAAATTTAAAATAACAACACAAAAAAAACACTGACTTCTAACTGCATTTTGTTGTACTGTACTTGTACTGTTCAGTGACAATAAAGCTAAATCTAATCAAAATCTATAATTAATCTAATATTTTATCTGCTTATGATTTAACCCTATAAATATTTTCAGAATATCAATAAACAATTGCTTACTTTGAAAGGGGTTCATCAGATTTACATGCAATGGAAAAGCAGCATCTCCAACGATGACATGGGGATGGTGACTCCTGTCCCAGATAAGTTTGTAGGTGGAGGGATAGCAATTGTCCCCTGAAGCAGGTTTGCATGAAGTGGGTGGCTTTATGTGTAATAATGGTTTCAAGCGATGCAGAAGATTGTTTAAATGAATTTTACACATTCTCTCAATCTCGCCATTCCAGAAATTGATGTTGTTTGCGTCTCCCCAGATCTAGCTAGATAGCTATTGTTTACCAACTATACAGATACTTCTGTGAAGTTTTCCTGCTCTCCAAGCGAACAAACCAACATTTTGTGGGACAACGCTGCCTAATGCAAAGAAATGTAATGGCTATCTACACAACAAGGCCGCACAACTAGAAATGCTGAGCACATCTCCGTATACCCACACATGACATTGACAATGCAGACCCCTAGAAGCATAAACCACGCTTCATCTCTTGCCTCCTAAACAAGAAGGCAGCACACTCTCCTTTTGGTATAATGAAATTGTACCAATATAAAATAAAACAAGCATGATAAACTGTGATGATATACTGTATCTCTAAGTTTCTTCAGAAAGAAGAATGACAGTCTATGAGAGTGGTCTCAAACACCTTGATAGTCCCTTGCTTGACAACTTTTAGTTCTACTTTTCTGACCATTTTGTCAGTGCTGGGAAAGGTTTTGACCACAAGTCTGATCGGCCATTCATTTTTGTGTGCTTGCCTGTCTTTCAACAAGAAAACATCTCCCACTTTTACATTTGATTTTCCTGTTGTCCATTTTCTACGTTTCTGTAATGTTGTAAGTCTCCACCTTTTCCAAAAAGTGTCAGCGAGACACTAGACTTGCTTCCACTGTTTTCCATGAAGGTCAGTCATGTTGAAGTTTCCAGAAGGAGCTGAGGTATCACTGGTCTTTCGTGTCAGTAACATGGCGGGTGTAAGGATGGCAGGCATTTTAGGAACATTTGACACTGGCACCAGAGGTCTTGTATTTATTATTACCATGACTTCATACATAAGAGTACTCAAAACCTCATGTGTGAGATGCGTGGAGCTTTCCTGAAGTAGCATAGGATCTAGGATACATCTTGCAACCCCATTGAGTCTCTCCCAAGACCCACCCATATGCGATGAGTGAGGGGGATTAAATACCCAAGTACCCCCCTTATCTGAAAGATAGTTCGACAGTTCAAAGTATTTTGTGTCAATTCTCAATTCTCTGCAGGCCTGAACCTGAACGAAGTATTCGTGCTGGACCACAGATGGAGGACATACGCCTTAGTGCATTAATGAAGCTGGACATGGAATTAATGAGCTCAGTATGGACTGCTCTGGTAGACATACAAGTAGAGTACAGCCTAGCGCTTCGATTCTGCACTACTGCCTCTAGTACATTGAGTAATAACATTCCGTGGTCCAAATACTTCAAGTCCAACACTGGTAAAAGGTGGTTCTAAGTCTGTGTGCGGACAAATCTGACATCTTTTGGTCAACTGACCTCCCTCTAAGTTTACGGCAAATTACGCACTTGGATGGATGGATGGATGGAGACCAAACGTTTGCTCCCAATAATCCAGAAGCCTGCAGCTCGAATAGCACCATCTGAAAAGTGACATCCTTAGTGAGCCACTTGTTCATGATAATGTCTTACCGGTACAGTGGTAATGTGGTGCATCTGTGGGATGACGAGGGGCTGTTTTTCATCTTGAGACATGACGTCAGAAGTCAGCCGACCTCCTACCCTCAGCAAAACATCCTCATCAATCACTGGATTCAGATTTTTGAGTGTACTGTGTTTTGGGATCACTTTTCCTTCCTCAATGCATTTTAACTCCTCTTTGAAGGCTTCATTTTGCACACAGTAAATAATTATCATGCACACAGTAAATAATTATCATTTTGGCTTGTGATAATTCACTTGTACTGCATGTTCTTTGGCCGTGATGCCTGCCTCTGTAGTTGATGTCATTTGTGTCTTTTTGGTAAGATCTGGCAACATGAATGAGTCAAGCAGTGGCTTCATTTAAAGCTTTCCAGCTTGAGAACCTTTCAAAATGGTGCAAGCAGAGTTGAGCTCCAGGAATCTTGGTAGCAAAGGCAGTGACTTCTTGTCGTATCTCTGCATCTGTGTCAAGCTCTACAAGATTCATGTTGAAGGTCTCAGGCTCCTTTGTGCTTGCTTGGGTCAGGAATGGTGGACCTGAGAACCAACATGTATTGTTTAGGAGAACAGCTGGTATAGATCTGGTTGCATGGTCTGTTGGATTGAGGTCAGTGTTTACATAACCCCACTGGTCTGGATGAGTAGACTTCCTGATACGATTTACTCTGTTAGCGGCATATACATAAAATCTTCGAGTGGAATTGTGAATGTAACCGAGCACTATCTTACTGTCTCTGTAAAACCTAATTGCATCTATATCAATGTCCAATTTGTCTCAGTCTAGCTGTTGAGTCACACATCTCAACAGCTAGTACAGCTGCACACAGTTCTAGATGTGGGATAGTATGGGCAGGTCGAGAGGCCGATTTAGATTTCCCCATGACAAATCCAATGTGGCACTGATCGTCAGTGTCAATAACTCTCAGGTAGGCTACTGCTTCTATGGCTACTGTAGAGGCATCTGAGAAGATGTAGAGCACTCGTCTTTGAGTGGTGGACAAAGAAACTGGAACATAGGCCCTTTGAATACACACGTGTTTCAGTTTTTTCCAAGATTCTTTCCACATGTTCCATGTCACTTCCTTTTCTTCGAGAAGAGGGGCATCCCACTAACTTCGATCAGAAGACAGCTCTCTCATTTAGGCTTTACCTCGCATTGTATTTGGGGCCACAAACCTAAGGGGGTCATATAGGCTATTCACTGTGGACAGGACTCCTCTCCGTGTGAAAGGCTTCTTGTCGTGGGACACCTGGAAAGTGAAGCTGTCTGTTTTCAAATTCCAGGAAATGCCCAGGTATCGTTGAAGAGGGAGAGGACCCACTCTGAGATCCAGTTCTTTTAAGTCTTTAGCACTGTCCTCTATGGAGAAGGCTTCCATAACTGTTTTGTTAAGGCTTCCGTAACTGTTCTGTGTAGTTTCATGTTAGACTGAGCTAACATCTCTTGTGTTTTTTTCAGAAGGCTGATGGCTTTTCTTGGAGTAGCTACTGAAGCCAGCCCATCATCCACATAGAAATTCCTAACCACAAACTGTTTGGGTTCTGACCCATGTTCCTTCTCACCCTGTAGCTCTGTCTGTCTCATGCAGTAGATGGCTACGGCTGGTGAGGGGCTGTTCCCAAATACATGGACTTTCATCCTGTACTCAGTTATATTTTTGTCAGGGTTGTTGTCTTCATACCAGAGAAACCGTAGGTAATTTCTGTGGTCCTCACATACAACAAAACAGTAAAACGTTTGTTGCAAATCTGCCGTTAGCACAATGCAATCCTTGCGGAAATGCATTAGTACACCCACGAGTGTGTTACTTAAGTCGGGGACATTGTTCATTGACAGACCTTGACAATCAGCACTGGAGTCAAACACCACTCATTTGTGCAGGCTTATGGGGATGGTAAACACCAAATATTGACAGGTACCAGCGTTCTTTGTCTCCTTCCAGTGGTGGAGAAATTTCAGCGTGGTCATTATCCAGCATCTTTTGCATAAAGTATGAAATGACGTTTCATGCCAGGCTTTTTGTCTCAAGTTCTACGAAGAGTTGCAAGGTGTTTCATAGCCTGCTCCCTGTTTTAGGAAGGCGATGTCTTGAGAAGTGAAATGGTTGGGGAGCTACCCGACTCTTTCCATTGTCTTAGAAACCTCCTTGTCCATTATGTCTAAAAAGAATACAGAGAACACCCTTTGTTATCTGTATTCAAAGTTGTATTAGAATCCCCCAAGTGCACTGAAAGGGGAGAGATGTGCTGCTGAGCGATGCCACCATAGTTCTTCTTTACTTGGATGATTTCAGGGCAAGAACTCAGAAAATATGGGCGACCATTTTGAAGTATGTTTGTCTTGGACATGTTGGGACTAGCTGGTCTGTGAGTCGTTCCCAGGCAGACCTTGCCCACGATGACCCATCCCCATCCAAGGACGAGTCGCTGTGCAAAAGGAGCATTGTGACGCCCATTAATTTGCTCTCGTACCTTGTTCACCCTCAAGAAGTCTCATCCCAATAGCAGGAGGATGGGGCGTTTGGGTCTACAGATGGAATTTTGTTTGCTACTGGCCATAAGTGTGGATGATGATGCGTGATGTCTGGGGAGGGAATCTCCATTCTATCATCAGGCATCATGTCATCATGTATGTGTCTATCTACAGACTCCACCATGAAGTTGACCGCTTTCCTGCCTGCAGTCTCTACTAACAGGTCTTCATTGTACATGGAGTAAAGTTATTGTTGATATTGAAAAGGTTGAAGAACTCAGAGATTTGTTACTCTGTTCATCAAGCACTGCGTACATTTTGACAGCTTTCTCTCTTTTCCCAGCTGGATAGGCATTTACGAGGTATATTTCTGAACAGGATCTAAGATGAGCTACATTACCACAGATCTCTATAAACTTTGAAGTAATTGATGGATGGGCATCTTCACCTTGCTCCACACTATGCTCTTTTTCTTCTTTAGTAGCATCTGTAGTTAAGGGTGCAGGACCTGGATGCAGGGCATCAAGATGCCTGATGCTATCACACTCAAAACACTTGATTAAAACCTTACAGTCTTTGGCTCTATGCTGAGTTGACCCACAACATCTGAAACAAATGCCATTTTCTTCGAAGTATGATTGGGCCCCTGACACCTTTTAAGAGGATAGGGTTTGTTATGTATTGAACAGTGACTGTCAGGGGTTTCGATGTTTCCCTTGCCAAGTTCCTTTTGATTGTGTGAATGCTCAGATGACACTTATGTTTTGTGTACAGTCACCGGTGTCTTGCCACTGTACTTGACAGGTTTCTCACTTTTCGTAGATACCTGGGTAGTTGAGGTGTAGAGAGTGAAACTAGGGTCGTTTCTACTTTTTTCCTGATGAATCTTGAGAAAACCGAGTATGGTGGAAATGCTACCTAATAGTCCTGCTTGTATATTGAACCATGTGCTATCCATTTATCTTGTAGACTGAGTGGAAGTTTCTCCACTATAGGGTTTACCCCTCGAGGTGTGTCCAGGTAAGATAGGCCTATAAGGTACCCATCTGCTTTAGCACCCTCCAGTTCAATTCTTGTAGCTTGTGATAGTCTTTGTTAGACAGTTTTGGGAAATCATCAATTTTCTTCAACAGTGCATTCTTGATCACTTCGGGTGATCAGGGTATATTGATATAGATCTCCGTATGTTCTCTGAAAACAATTTGTGTCAAAACGAGCATAGTATCAATGGTTATCGCTGTTTATTCTTTCTGTCTGTGAGTAGGCTGTATCCGTAACTGGCTGTGTTTACAGAACTGTAGCTCACGTTAGCTAGTATAGGCTACACGCTCAAAGACAAATGCCAGCAAGTTCTATTAGCTGCTGGTAAACCGGCGCAAATTTATCCGGCAACCGCCTTTGTTTACTAAACTGTAGCTCATGCTAGGAGTGGGATTTATTGCTAACTAATGCCATCGAGATCCTTGATGTGTCTGTCCGTGGATGAGGCTGAATCGGCTCCAGCGTGTGCAACAGATAGCATTGACTTTCAAGTGCTTATCAACCGGGCAGTTTTGGAAACCTTCCACGTCCCCAAAGAAACTGGAAGAGGCAGAGGCTGGAGGGACCAAACAGACAACTCTCAATTCTGTACTGTAAGTAAGCATGTAATAGCTATTTGGAGTCCCATTCTGCATGAATAGTATGGGGAGGTACTGAAGTTATTACTATTATGGAGCATTGGCATGATTTTGATACTGTTGGGAATGGCCATGTCAGTTAATGATAACATTCCGGAAAAACGGCCTGTCTTTTAGACAATTAGCTAGATTTAATTTTATTAACACAGTAGGGTGACTGCACATTCTCTAAACATTTTGATAAATGTCCATAAATTGTGCTTGTTGCTAGCTAGTAAACTCCAATGAGGTCAGCGCCGTAGTTCAGCTGTTTTGAAACAGCACCACGTTGTTAGCTCAAGTGCGGAAATTTACAGATGTTATTAGGTAGTTCATTGTTTATAAAAAAAATAGTTTGGTTTCACGTAGAACATAACCAATGCTCGTTTTAGGACAATTTTTTCAGGAGAACATATGGAGACCTATATCAAAGCACCGTGACCTTCCCATTTTGGAAAACTGAATGTATCATATATTTGCAGATGCTACATTGGCTGCCCCTGTTCAGTTCCATTTTAGCCTACAGAGAGAGACTGAAGGAAAAATCGTAAACTCTCAAAACTGTATTAATTCCAAAAAATGTCTCCACAGTCCAGGATTAGGCTAGATAATCCGGAAAAAGGCCCCAGGATCAAAAATAGTGAACATTTCCTTTAACTATATTGAAAACAACGTCACCACTATTGATGGACATTAATTCAGCTTACAAGCATATTGTCACAATTTAGGGAACAGGGCACTAGGCGCAGATTTAAAGGACAGCAAAAAGGGTTTAATAATGAAACTGAGGCTGGTAAAAAACAAGAAAACGGCAGGAACAAGGCAGGCAGGCAGAAACACAGAACAATGGCAGACAAGGCACACACAATAACTCAACAAGGGCTTAACAGAACTGGGCAGACTAAATAGGGAGCTAACGAGAAACAGGCTACATTCAAGAACAAAGGCAAAAACCAAACAGAACAAAAACAGAACTTAACAGTACAAAAACAGAATCTAACACAAATGTTTTTCCAAGGCTTAAGTGAAATAAGACAGCGAAGCACTGAAAGGTTGAATTTTACATTTTGTATCTACTCGCAACAGTAAATTTGTGACTCAGAGTTTTGAACTAATAAACTGATCATCTCCAAATAAACTAATCAATTCATTCATCCTCTGGGGCTACAGTACAAATAGATAACATGGTAAGAATCAAAGAGTTTTTTGCGGGTCCTTTTATGCTGTACTGGTTTGGAAAGAACAAAAGACAAGATATCACTCTAAAGATACCCACACAACCCGATTTCATGCAGAAAATTTGTCTAAAAAGGGTGGAAAATCTCTGTGGTTTATGTCTTAATGTCAGCGTGTGTTTTATCTTTTTCCTTCCGTTCATCTGTCCTACCCAATAAAGGAAAGGCTTTTTTTGCCACCGCCTGTGGCTATACAGCACTGCCCTTTAACATTTCCATTCTGTGTGTTCAGGGGGGACGGACTTAACCCCTTTGCCCCACACCGCACTGGGATTCTGGCTGTGGTAGGCAACGTCACAGAGAAGCAACATGGATAATCCTTTTACTCCTTTCAGTTCCTCTAGGCAGTATACATCACATCCTAATCACGTTAGACATCAAACCGTTAGCTACCAGGGGTACAAAAACCACTTGATGTTTCTAGGTTGGGGGACAGAACAGAAATCAACCTGTAGGGTTGTTGCTGGGTGTGTGTTTTTTCCAACCACAATCTAATTTGCAAAAGGCTGCAAGGGCAGATTGGATTGGAGCTGATAAAGTGACTCAATTTTCCCCAGCTGACTTTTGGCAATTTAACCTTTTGTTTTAACTCAGCAGGTGGATTGGCACTTCTTTTATCATAGAACTTACGTGCTGGCGGAATTATTGCTTAGTGGTGTTACATGGACAGCAGAACTCTTCCAGAAACTTCCTAAAGGACAACTACAGTAATTTAAATTCACTAATTTGTCAGATGTTAATATCTCCAACTATGTTGTGGTCCACCAGTGACTTTGGTATCATTAAAACATTTTGTGCTGACCTGTGGTCCAGTGGAAACACTCCTTGCTCCATGCACATGTACAGCTTCTTGCCAGAGACTGGGTTTCAGTACCTGTCTGCACCCTAAACAACGGTCTCTTCACTTCATGCGTCTATGTCTGATTCCCACTGTCAATAAAAGCCTAGAAAAAAAACTCATAGTAACTGAGGGGAATTAATGTCCACTCTCATTCAAAAAAGAACATTTCAAAATGTACATTTGTCAAAGCAATTGCTTGTCAAATGACAGACAAATTACTTGAATATAGGACAAAATAATAATTATCCTTGTTAGACTTAAATCTTTCCACGTTGCATCTTCTGGCCACACGTACCCTCACTTTGATCTTTTAACACACGACCACATACTACAGCATGAAATGGGGATGAGCAAAAGACAATGTACAATACATAAGAGCTTTAAGGAGCAATCCGCATTTCAAACAATTACAAAGTTCTTTCCCTGCTACTGTTTTAGTAATAGACATCTTATGGATATGTAAGAATTTAACCACTCTCAAATTCATAGACCTGGTTATGAATAAAATGAAAAGTTTTAACCATGTTTTTGAATACAGTGTTTGTTTACAATTAAATTGTTCACTGACAATTGAGCAAAACTATTTGGTTTTCTGAAGGGGTAAGACAGTTGGTACAAGCTCACTAAAAATGTATAAATAATATTCAGCAAACTCTATGGCTGTATAGCATTACATTCCCCATCACAAACATCAAAAAATGGATGTAACAATTGCAGATTGCACCTTAAGGTGGTGCCAGGGATATGGTCCACCATCATTCACAGAGACAAACCAATTTAAAGTTATTTCTCTCCACCCAAAGCAGAGCAAGATGGATTTCACTTCTCTATTCACAAAATGCTGTGTGCCAGCATCAGGGGGGTAGGTAGTCTGACTGTGCGATGTCTGTGTGCACTTGTGCATGCATATATTCACGTTTTTGAGGAGACAGTAATGGGAGAGTTGGACACTAAAATGTTTGGTTGTCACTGTACAGGCACATGATAGAATGCACAGAGGGCAACAAACAAAGTCAAACAAGATCTTGTCAGAAAATGCTTTCAAACGACCAGATATCAGGGACACCTTTGCACTGCTTCTGCATTTGTTATGTATGCAGCACATGTGAAACAGCTAGACTTTGACAGGAGGTATAGTTCTGGTGGTCATTTATCCACTCCAGGTGCACCCTCCCCTGAATGTGGTCATTGGCCGTCCGTCCATAACAAGTTTGCGCATGAGCGAATGTCTGATGGCCTTAGTGAGGGTGTGAGATCATCTCATACAGGTCAGGGGTTAATTCCATTTCCTTATCAGCCAATTCAGGAAGGGCACACCTACATTTATCAATGAGGACATTTGGAAAATTTGGAATTGGACTTTGGCATACTTTCTGAATTTACTTCAACCATGATCTGATGGCCTTTCCACGTAGGTGTATGTGTGTTATGATGAGATTTCAGTGTGTGCATTTTTTGTATCGGATGACTGCGTGGAGTGTGTGTGTCTCTGATTAAAGTGCACAGACAGACCATTACCAGTGCATTAGGAATAGAGCCGCCTAATGCAAGAGGGGGGATGCACAGGCAGGCTGCCCAGTGAACATAGCAGCCCGTCCCCCTGGTCATATCAATACTCCCATCTGGGAGCATGCCCACTTAATTTACAAAACCAATACCCCGGTGAGTCGAGGTGTCTGACGGAAGAAGGGAGCTAAGGGGCTAGATCCGTGTTAACCATTTCCAATGGGGAATTTGTTTCTAAGGAGTGGCGTGTGTGTGTGTTTGAGGGAGAGGGAAAGAGGTAACAACAACTGTGTGAGAAGATGCATACCTGTTTGTGTTGTTTGTGTAATAAACAGGGACAGACAGGGGGAGTTAATGTCTCTCTTTGACCTTTGCAGGTTAAGATCAAACAGGAAATGTAGCTGCCTGCAGGGTACAGGACCTGGATTATATCAGCAAGCAGAAGACCCATGCTTGCCATGGGTTATGATCTTAGGGACGATCCCTCTCCTTTTAACTCTCATTTCCTTTCCTTCCCCCTTTGCTCCTCTCCTGTCAAAGCGCCTTTTCCTCGCTTACAGAAGTAACTACTGTCTCTGTAGTTATCTCTGTTTAGGAAAATCTGACTTGAGTCATAACTCTGAACATGTGTGCAAGTCTTCATCACTCTGAGGCAAATAGAGCAAGTTTGTTTTGGGTTAAGATGAGTCTTTACAGTGTTTGCTACATGTTTACAATATGTTTATACTCATTAAACTCAGTCTACTGGTGTCTGGGATGTAGCATGCCAAATTTATATATGACCCAGAAGTTACTTATAATCCGCCCCGGGGTGGGCTGATTAAATGACATTGACTAAGAGATTACATTTGCTAGCAGTATGTTAGCTAGCGGTAGCGAGTTTTCTTGTTTTACAGCTAACTAGCTAGCTGAGTACAGTAGTTAAATACAGTATGCAATATTATGTGCATTGTAGCTAGATAACTAACCCTAGTAAAACATTATATTATACATACCTAGTAAATTAACCAGAATATTGACTGTATTTTCTATTATATTTCGTTCAGTTAGGTCATGGGAACTGCTTGCCTTGCCTGTCTCTTTGTCTGAGGAACGGAAACAAGCATCTCCGGAGGGCATGAATTATCAACAATTCATGTCCAACATGAATGCCAGGTTTGATCAGATGCCTGATTACAACATGGTTGCTGATTTTTAATGAAAAGATGGCACAGATGGTCCAACTCCAACAGGAACTACAACAACAACAACTTCAGCAGCTGCATCAGCAGAGCACCATCATTCTAGCTTGCTTGCAAGGCACGGGACCTGGTCTTTGTCGAGCAAGATGAAATATATTATCTGTAAGTTGAACATTTCACTACAGTACCTATGTTGGATTTGTGTGGTTTGTAATATTATTAGAATTTTTAGAATTTGCTAATTGCCTAGATTTACCCCATTTTCATAGCGTGCGGTCAGGGACCTACACTATTGCTGGCGAGGATGAAAAGTATAGGCCGCATGAAAGGTGAGTGTGAATTTGTATTACTTTTTAAAAAATACACATTAAAATAGTCAAAACAAGTAAGTAAGTGTTTGGTGGCTGCATGAAATAGAACATTTATCATGCAAATGTATTAAACAAGATTAGGGTTGGGTTGTCTGGATTGTGGGCATTGGGGGAGGAATAATTTGGTGGGAATAACACTATACAATAAACATTGTACCTAGTTATATAGTCAAAGTCACAGTCTTTTATTTATCAAATGCACTGAATAACACAACATCATTCTGAACAATGAAATTCTTGTGATATGGCACACGGCTTCAACGCAGTAGGAATTAAGAAATATATAAAGCACAAATATAGCAAAAATATACAGAACAATGTCAACTAGCAGCAATTTTAAAGAGTGTAGAATGGGGAATATGAACAATATGGGTAGAAGTATTGAATATTATAAATAATACATTAGTTTAATATGCATATGAATGGTACATTAAAATATTTTAATATAC
Organism: Esox masquinongy; assembly: GCA_016801175.1. NCBI lineage: Eukaryota > Metazoa > Chordata > Actinopteri > Esociformes > Esocidae > Esox > Esox masquinongy. The sequence continues at coordinate 21,965 of JACXGI010007129.1, forward strand.
ATTGAATGTACATGGAAAGACAATGGAACATTTGGAATGTTCATGTGATCAAAATGATCCTAGATAAGTGGTGCTGGTTAAGAACCCTTATGGCCTGAGGAAAAAAACAGTTGTGAGTCTGGAAGTGCGTGCATTGATGCCCCGGTAGTGTCTACCAGATGGCAGCAACTGGAACAGACCAGAGCCTGGGTGGTTGTAGTTTACGTTGATGTTCCGTTCTTTCCTAAGGCATTGTGTGTGGTAGATGCCTTGCAGGGAGGGGAGATGGCAGCCGATTACTTTTTAACTTGGTTAATAACTTGTTAATTACCATTTATTCACACACATTTATTTGTTAAGCGTACAAGGGGCATGGCAAAAACATTTTTTTCACATTTATTGCTTTACTACATTGGTTGAATATGTACATCATCTTTTCAAAGTTCAAAAGGTTTATTTGTCATTTGCAATAACAAGTTACGGCAATGAAATGCTTGGTTTTCCTACTCCTGACAGTGAGGTTAAAAGTTAAAAAGTAACATTAATTATAATAAAAAAAAAATAAGATACAATCAATCAGTAATAACACTATAGAAAAACACACATCAATAATAATAACTATCTATGATAGACGGCTCCGCTACTGTACTTAAAATGTAATGTTTTGTCTTTAATATCTCAGGAAGAACAAGCCACACAACACTTGTGTGCTGGGATTACTGTTAAATCAGATGAGTCAAAAATGTACTGTTGAAGAATGGAGCAGGACTGACTTAGAAGGTAAGAAATAGCCTGACTGCAAACCCTAACATTGAATGTAAGGATTATAAAGCATATTATAATTGCTAAAACACCACACATGACTTCTCAGATGCAGGTGCAAGCCCATCCTGGACACAGACGGAGAAAAAACGTTTGTTGGACAACCTGGACAGAGCAGCAGAGAGGGACATCAAAAAGCGGAGACGGTGCCACCAGAGACAGGTTTGTTTATAAATGTGTAGAAAGAAAAAAACACGTTTTGAGAACCTTTGTTTTATATTAGATTGGATCTGATGACTCAGTTTTCTTACAAAATAAATAAAATAAGGCCACATGTAAAAATGTGTGTACTATATCCCTTTTAATATGTATTTGAATTCATCCTAACACCTTTAGCTTCCTTAAATGTGAAGCGTATGACCTGCTGTAATGTTTGGACAGCTCTAGATTTTTACAGTTTACATTGTACCGCTAAGACATATACAATTTATTGTCTACTGTACTTTCACAGGCTTTGGCTAGTCGGCTGAAAGAACTCTCGGCTGAAGAGAAGCTGCAGGTTGTCAGGGCAACAGAGGACATGATGTCTGATATGGAGACTGACCCCGCTGGATTTTTGGGAGCCAAACACTCTTATGTGGAGAAGAGACCTTGCCAAAACGAAAACCGTTCCACTCGTCCACGACCACCACAGCCGTACCCTGGACACCTGATTGCTCAGAACATTTAAAGAGAAGAGAAGCTGTGATTTACTGGGGCAACTGAGGATTTGATGTCTGATGTGGAGACTGATGCCGAGGACCCCGGTGGATTTTGGTTTGCTGATCAGATTAGCTGACCAGTGAAGGACACTTGAACTGGACTGACTTCACACACACACATACACACACACACACACACAAATTCAAGTCTCAAATGCTGCTACCGGACTCTCCACTTTGTATCGTTTTTAATTTGTAATACGACTGTTTATTGCCTCATTTACAGGCGTTCTGAATGTACGTTTGGTTGGTCATTACAAGTGTTCTGAGTGCCCGTTTGGTTGGTCATTAAAGGCATTCTGAACGCGCGTTTTGTTGTTCATTACAGGTGTTCTGAACACGTGTTGGGTTGGTCATTACAGGCGTTCTGAATGCGCGTTCGATTGGTCATTACAGGTGCTCTGGACGCAGGTTTGGTTGGTCATTACAGGCACGTGTTGTACATTAATCCACCATTCACAATAACTTGCTGCCTTATTATCGATACACATTCCTGATTATAGTATCTACAAGAATCTCATGCTTGTTGGGCTTAATTCTTGCTCCGTACAAAATTAATCTCTCAGCTTTGATTTTTCTGTTTTTACAACAATGGTTGTTTACAACAAGCATCTCTGTCCAGACTCATTCCTTCTGTTAAGCATTCTTGCAAAGTGTTTCAGAGTTTTCAAAGAATGCCTTAAGTAACAGCACCTGTTTTCGGTATCTCGTGACCAAGTCTGGAAAGCAGCTCTTCTTTGTCAAAAGCAGTAAGAGTGATATCATCTACACTGCGTGCACAATTATTAGGCAAGTGAGTATTCTGATCATATTATTATTTCTATGCAAATTTTCCAACTCCAAACCAAATAAACTTGAATGCTCATTGGACTGAATCATTTTCAGGTGATATGTATTTGTGTAATGAGGGAGGGAGGGTGTGGCAACAGTGAATAACACCTTATATCAAGGTGTACATAATTATTAGGCAGCTTTATGACCTCAGGTAAAATGGGCCAAAAAAGAGATTTAACTGACACTGAAAAGTCATAAATTGTAAAATACCTTTCAGACAGATGCAACACTCTTGAAATAGCTAAACTATTCAGGTGTGACCACTGTACACTCAAATGTTTTGTTGCAAATAGTCAACTGGGGTGCAAAAAATGTATGGAGAAGAAAAGACACAAATTAACTGCAAAAGACTTCAGAAGAATTAAACATAAAGCTACCAGGAACCCATTATCCTCCAGTGCCACCATATTCCAGAACTGCAACCTACCTGGAGTGTCTAGAAGTACAAGGTGTCAAGTGCTCAGAGATATGGCCAAAGTCAAGAAGGCTGAAAGAAGACCACCACTGAATAAGATTCACACGTTGAAGCCTATAGATTGGGCAAAGAAATACCTGAAGACAGATTTTTCAAAGGTTTTATGGACAGATGAAATGAGAGTGACTCTTGATGGACCAGATGGATGGGCCTGTGGCCATCACTAATGGACACAGGGCATCACTTCGAGTCAGGCGCCAGCAAGGTGGAGGAGGGGTAATGGTATGGGCTGCTATCATTAAGGATGAGGTAGTTGGACCTTTTTGGGTTGAAAAGGTCAAAAAAAGGTTTCAACTCAACTCCCATACCTACTGCCAGTTTCTGGAAGATACTTTCTTCAAGCAGTGGTACAGGAAGAAGTCCTCAGCATTCAAGAAGGCCATGTTCTTTATGCAGGACAATGCTCCATCACATGCATCCAAGTACTCCACTGCTTGGCTAGCAAGCAAGGGCCTCAAGGATGCCCGAATAATGACCTGGCCTCCTTCCTTACCTGACTTAAATCCTATTGAGAACTTGTGGACCCTTCTCAAACGTGAGATTTACAGTCAGGGAAGACAATACACCCCTTTAAACAGCATTTGGGAGGCTGTGGTTGCTGCTTCAGCGAAAGTTGATTGTGAACAGATCAAGAAACTGACAGACTGCATGGATGGAAGGCTCATGGCAGTTATTGAAAAGAAGGGTGGCTATGTCGGTCACTGAATATTTTTGAAAGGCCAGAAATGTTATTTAATTTTCATTTTGTGTTACTTATTTGTTGCACTAACTCTAAAAATTGAGAATAAACAAGTGAGTTGGAGAAATTATTTTTGTAATTTAGTTGCCTAATAATTCTGCACACTAATTGTTGCCTAATAATTCTGCACAATTATGTATTTCCCTGAGAAAGATCATTTTGATCATTTTTCCTTTGTTAAACATTCAGGTTTGAGATTCAATGATATTTTGGATTGACTGAGAGCACTGTGTTTGTTCAACAATAAAATAAATCTGGAGGAATACAATTTGCCTAATAATTGTGCACGCAGTGTAAGAACATTTTCCAGTAATTTGTAAGATGTGAATTATTATACAAACGTGTCACTTGATCTTAACACTGAGTTGTTATAAATGAAATATAGCATATGACTGCTTTCCAATTCTTTTAGGTCTGCACCTTGTGGAGGCACACAACCACACATTGAAAACCTTCGGTCTACAGCATTAAAACAAATGACTAAGATAACTCCCATTTTCCTTTTAACAAAAAGGGCAAAGAACTGGAGAAATACTAAGATAAAATACATGGACATGACTCACCCATAGGCCTAGAGTATACAGTGGTAGTAGCCTAGGTGTAGTAGTACTGATTGAGGGAGAAACGTTTGGACATGGTTGAACAGTTTTATTAGGTATGCAACTCTGACTTTTAAAAGTGAATAAAGTTACAGAGATGTGTTAGAAAAAACAGCTAACAATATTCAAAGGCAACATGACTGGAATAGCTACTGGAATAAGCAACTACCTAACATTCCATAGAATATAAGGTACGTATGAATAACATTCCAGCAACATCTATTAATGCATTGCATGGGCCGGTCTAACCAATAGAAATAAATAAAAAGCTAGCTCCACATTATGAAATGTACATTTCAAAACTGAAATGCACTTTCATAATGCAATCCTTATTGACAACAATAAACATAATTTAATGAAATATCACCTGTTGAAATGTACAAAAGGCGTTTATGTCGCTTGTTCATTGCCACAATTACAAGCGTTGAAAAGACATGTTTAATGTGTCATTATAGGTGTTCTGAATGCCCATTTGGTTAGTCATTACAGGGGCTCTGAACATGTTTGGTGGTATACTTTACGCATGTAAAAAGCATGTGAAAAACGGTCATAACAAGCGGTCTCATCGAGTGTAAATGCACTATAGATGTTTTCTGTGATAATTTACACGTTTTCAATACGTGTTTAGAGAAAAAACAGATGAAAATACCGCTTGGAAATTACATCCATACACCCGTTTTCAACTGCATTATAGCAAAACGCCCGTTCAGAGTAAGACGATGTGAACCCTTTGGCTTTCCATATTGTCCCGGTTTCAAGCTGGGTGTCCCAGGTCCCGAGATATCTGTAAAACATTAAAATGTCCCCGTTTTCAACATTCAGTACCAAATTATCACGGTTTTCACCACAATTTAAATAATAATAATACTGTAATGTTTCCACATACGAGCCAGAGCCAAACAAACAACTGCATAGAACTGTTAAGGGTCCCGGTTTGGGGGTTTGAAAATGTGGTCACCCTAGGAGGGTAGGATATCTCTAGCCATAGAGTGGGGTTTAGATGCTGGGAGATTGAATGGACATGATTTAAGATGGACCAAATTAATCTTTTCTATGTATCTTGTATCTAAGGCAGGCATAGTAGACATATACTGACTTGACATAAAATATTTTGGGTCATTTAAAAGCTAATTTAATTCTGGTGGTTCTCTATTAGTGTTGTTTTGTACTGCTATTTTACATAAATGTTTGTGGCGAGTGTGGTTTATTGTCTCCCAAAAAGCGGCGGGAGTGTTGCAAGCCAAAGTTCCGGGAAGTGCCTGTGTGATGTATGGAAGTACACACTTTGGCAGATGACACGTCAGGTGGTGTTATCGAAGCAATCACCTTTGAATGGGTCATATATTTGTAAAAAAATATATACTAATTTAAAATAAATATTCTCAATCTTTTTCCCACAAATTAGCTTGTTCATTTGAATCACAGACAACAATGAATTCGTTTTTGAGCTAATGACTGATTATAAAATATATTGTTATTCTACGAAACTCAAATTGAATGAAATTATCCGGTTTCTCATTGTTTTTTTCCATAACCACTGGTTCAATAGGGTTGAAACAATTATTCCACGCGGCAACACTATGAGCAAGCCAATTAATTCAGACTACCGACAAAACATGGTGCGTTCAAGTCGGAACTGGGAATGACGTCACACCTATGGAATCAGATTTGTGCCAATTAAGTCAAACAAATCTTATTGAATATCAATCAAAAAATAAGAATTTGAGAGAGAATAAAACTCTGTGAAGCAAAGAAAATGTCATCTCAAAAGTAAAACTTATAACTTGAAAACAAACTATTGGTCTTTTACTTTTCTGATAATATGTCCTTTTGTTTACAGTTCCCTCTGCTGCTTTCTCACTGAATAGACTTTTGCTCTCAATGTCAGCTTTGCCGTTTCGCTGCCAGCTCTCTCATTTGCGCTGCCTGACTTTTTGTTTGCAGATCTGACACAAATGTCTCGCGTGGGCGGGCTTTTTCAGCGGTGCGTCCCTATTGGCTAGAGAGTGTTTGAGTGACAACTCAGTGCCCGGGATGTTGCTCAGTGCAGCAAGCGCGAGTTTCGGTTTGGAACACAGACACCCTAATTAAATATTACTGGACCCTGGATTGCTACAAGATTAATAACGTGTAAGTATTGATCATACATGCTGTCTGAGCTGTAGCCTACTAGACATTTGTTGTTTTGTTGTGTTAAGTTAGAAGTAAAGCTATGCCTTAAAAAGTTAAAAGTAATATGCCCATTGTTTTGTCGTTTGCTGTGCAGTGCTGTTGACTGTACCTGGAGTAGCATACTTCACGAAGGAGCGTGAGAATCGAGGAAGAGTTGCAGTAAAGATTAATGTCAGGTTGGCTGAATGTATTTAAGGCATGTTTAATTCCCACTACTCCCATGTATATAAAACCTGTACAGAGGCTGTCATCTTGTACCTTATTCAAATACTCATTCTTCTACCATACTGTTTATACTCCCCATCCTACTCTTTGAAAAATTGATGCTAGTTTACATTATGTACTGTATATTATTGCCATACTTGCTGTATCTATAATACTCATACTACCAATATTGCTGCTAGTATACAGTACTTAATCTAAACTGCTGCTATGTAGTGTTATGTATAATATTGCTCTATCTTCTTGCTATATCTTTGCTGTGTATACATTTTTCTCTTTAAATTCTCACCACGTAGTTGTAATGTGCTATGCCACCATACATAAGTTTATTACACTCATATGTATCTATAATATTCAATAACTCTATCAATTGCTGCTAGTTTACACTGTTATGTATATTATTGCCATACTTGCCATATCTAAATGTTCAATAATACCACCCAGACTGCTGCTAGTGTTATGTATATTTATGTATATTATACATAACGCTGTTATGTATAACAGTGTTATGTATATTTTTGCTTTATTTATTTTTTGTCTGGCTATATTTTTGCTTATATATTCTTCTTAACTCTCACTACGTAGTTGTTGGATGCCTTGTCACTAAAATTTCATTGTGCAGGATGACGCTGTGTTGTTCAGTGCATTTGACAAATAAACCTTGAAACTGAAACTTGTCTCCGTCATTTCAAATTTGTTATTCAGATTCACACTATTTTATTATTTGTTACAGTGCAAAGTACCTAACAGCACACATAGTGGCTTCTATTTGCCTACCAATGAAAACTTGATTTTTAGACCTTATTTGGACCCTTCATCCTATGGTTGGACCACTGGCAATATCTGGAACATCTATCAGATACAGTGGATATAAAAAGTCTACACACCCCTGTTAAAATGCCAGGTTTTTGTGATGTAAAAGAATGAGACAAAGATAAATCATGTCAGAACATTTTTCCACTTTTAATGTGTCCTATAATGTGAACAATTCAACTGAAAAACAAGCTGAAATCTTTGAGGGGGAAAAATGAAAAATTTTTCACCCTCTTATAACTGGGGATGTGGCTGTGTTCAGAATTAACCAATCACATTCAAACTCATGTTAAATAGAAGTTATTACACACCTGCCATCATTTAAAGTGACTCTGATTCATCACAGATAAAGTTCAGCTGTTCTAGTAGGATTGTCCTGAAATTTTCTTAGTTGCATCTCAGAGCAAAAGCCATGGTCTGCAGAGAGCTTCTAAAGCATCAGAGGGATCTCACTGTTGAAAGATATTAGTCAGGAGAAGGGTACAAAAGAATTTCCAAAGCATTAGATATACCATGGAACACAGTGAAGACAGTCATCATCAAGTGGAGAAAATATGGCACAACAGAGACATTACCAAGAACTGGACATCCCTCCAAAATTGATAAAAAGACAAGAAAAAAACTGGTCAGGGAAGTAGTAAATGTAGGGTATATTGTGTCACTTTGGTGATTTATGAACCTGGTGGGCGGGGCTTCCAGATTGATTTGACAGGTGGGCGGGACATCCGGTTTGCTGGGTGGGACTTCCTGTATGACGTGTGTTAGGGCGGGACTTCCGGAATGACGTATGCATGTCCGGTGACTTTGTAATTTACGATTGCATTGTTGTGTCCATGTTTGATGTTTTACAACGACTGATGAGCACCCCGGACGAGTGTTATAACAGGTGCGATATGTTTGATGTTTAACAATGGGGGTCTTAGAGTTCCAGAATGTTAAATTCCCAGACAATAAATAAGTGCTATATCAGCGGCAAGATGTTTGGTGTTTTACAAAAGGGCGCCAGTGTTCAGCAATGCTATAACCCCCGCTCCATTTTATGTTCTGACAAGTGGTACAATAGATGTCCTACCACCAGTGGGTGTTAACCTTCCATGTTTTACAATGTGCATGTAGCATGTTGTTTTTCCACAAGCACAGAATTACATGTGGGAAACATGCTTTTTTGTGTAAGATATAAAGAAGAGGTCAGGACTTACGATTTTGGAGAGTTTCAGCCCATTTTTCATTTTAACAAGAGATGGGCCTTAAAATCAGATCTGCCCATAGAAATGGTCCCTAAATAACCACTAGTAACAAACTGTAGTATATGCATGTTGATTAATATCCCGTGTTCCACACAAGGTTTGTAGTCCAACAAAGCACTACAGTAAACAAATATCGCATGAGCAATGCCATTATTTTGAAGGAACAAGCAATCCCTGGGCCGACCACACATTATGACTAGGTTGATTGTATCGTGGTTGGGTTTAAAATATTGTTAAAAATAAAAACAATGATTTTGGTATGTGTGTATGTATGAGCAATGGTGATTTTTGTGATAAAAATGGTTGTTTTAAGTCAGTATTAACTTTTAAGTTGCATTATATGGCAAAACGTTACAAAGTTACCCGGAAGGTAGCGTATAAATTTGCATGAACAACGGTGAATCGTTGACAGGCCAAGACATGTTATTTCAGGTAATCAAAACTTTTGTAAACGCGTCTTATGAAATTGTACAACGGGGATCAACGCGAGATTGTTTTCTTCACATTGCTAGAAATGTTTAACAGGCAACGATGGTTACAATCTGTAGTATTTGCGAGTTTGAGAATACCTGTCTGTGTTAGTTTGGGCGGATGCTGGGACTTCCGTGTAAGATGTGCTGCATTCTCGTAATGACTTGAAGCAACTTGTGAAATCCGATTTTTGATTGCTTTATTATGGACATGTGTTTGTTAAATGTTGAAGAGATTAATGGCGATATGGTGACAATAGCCAGCGTTTTTATGTAAGTGGATGAGTTTGCCGTTAATAGATAAAATAAATGACGTGATGTCACGGCTGAGCCGCGATAACTAACGAGAACAGCGTTTCTACCGGACAGGAAGTATCAATATACTTGATTGTCAAACTTCAACAAATATCTGAACTAGCTAGTTAAGCTTTATCCACAATTTTAATTTTTGTAGCCGGTATAGTTCTAACGTGAAGAACGATGACGTGTAACCACTGACAAAGTTATGAGGTGTGACCTGCTGGAGGCGCCCCGGCTGCGATGTATCAATATGTATATATGTATCAATGCAGATTATCAATAAAAAAAGAAGGCATTTATATGCGGCTGTGAATAATGATTCTACATGTTTTTCCATTTGTTTGATGGGTATGTCGAACCCACAGGACACATATGCTGTGGCCCTGGTTAGTGGTCGTGAGTTACATACGGGAGCTGGTTTAGCGTTAGATGATTGCGTGGCATTCACAGATATTGTTCGGTTTGAAGAAATGACAGGGTGTAAAATTGTTGTCTTTCATCGAACACGGGATGGTCACTTTACCAAGTTTCAAAACAGCGAGGACACCCACCCTAGAACCGTCTTTATGTACTTACACGATAACCATTTCTATGGCAGCATGAATCTGAAGGGTTTTCTGGTTGTGTCATATGTTTGTGAGTGGTGTTATACAGGTTTTAACACCTGCGGTGATCATGGCTGTAAACATAACTGTAGTGTCTGTCTTCATGAAGATTGTCATGCCCAACCCCGTACCACAAAACAGTGCCCGGACTGTAAGCGGATGTTATTCTGACTTTTGTTATAGACAGCATAAATGCTTGAAGCACCACAAAGGTGTGGGTCGTTGGGTTAGCAGGTGTGACCAGAAGAAATACTGTGTCGATTGCGGCTGTCATTACAACGTTAGTATTACCAACTATAAAGCGCACAAGTGCACAGCCAACATGTGTCCCAATTGTAAAGTGGATCTGGCGGTTGAAATTAATCATCAGTGTTTCATAAAACCCTCTAATCCCGAGGACCCCAGTGAGCACCACATATTTTATGATTTTGAGACAATTGCCAATCCGGTGAATGGTGTACACACAGCAAATTTTGTGTGCTCAATAAGCTTTGATAACGAGACGTGGTGTTCAGCTGGAGATGGTTGTGTCGCTGCTTTTTTCCAAAAGTTTAGGCAACCGAAATATAATGACTACACATTTATAGCACACAACTCTAAAGGTTTCGATGGTTACATCTTGATACAGTACCTTGCTAACAATGGTATTGGCACGACACTTATTGCTAATGGTAGCAAGCTCAGGATTTTTACAGACAGCACATTCAATCAGAGATACACTGATAGTCATTGCTTCCTACCGATGAAGTTGGTGGCCTTGCCACGTGCTATGGGTTTTAAGGATGCGAAAAAAAGGCTACTTTCCTTACAAGTTTAACATCAAGGAGAATGAGAACTATGTTGGCCCCCATCCGGAAACCGCATTACTATGGTGTGAATACCATGATGGCTAAAGAAAAAAATGAGTTTTCGCAATGGTATGCAACTGTTTCCGCAGAGCCCTTTGTCATGCAGGATGAAATAAAGGCTTACTGCGTGAATGATATGGTCATCTTGAGAGAGGGTTGTATGCGCTACAGACTCGAGTTCCTGGAGTGTGGTGGTGTTGACCCATTCCGGTCAATTACAAATGCTTCGGCTTGCATGAAAGTCTTTTGCAACAGATTCCTCAAAAAGGACACCATTGCATTGGTCCCCTCAGACAACTACAACCGTTGTCAGAAGTCATTCTCAAACAGCTCAATCCAATGGCTTGAATGTGTCCTCTGATGAGAATATATCAATACAGCACGCCCTGAACAGGGGTGAAGTGAAAATCGGTGCCTACTATGTTGATGGATATGCTGAACGCGATGGGGTGTGCACAGTCAATGAATTTATAGGCTGTTTCTGGCATGGTCACCCAAAGTGTCATTGTTCAGCAAGCACCAAGCTGGTGACAAAGATTCAGTACGGGTTGATGCACCATCAATGGCTGACAAAGCATTAGGCTTTAAAAGAACAATACAATGTACGTGTTCTATACATATGGGTGTGAGTGGAATCAGCTTAAAAACACATCCACAGTTGTCAAAGCTTTCTTGAAGACCTTTGATGCCCCAGAGCACCTTGACCCTCGGGATGCTCTTTTTGGCGGTCGTACCAACGCAATTCATTTGTAGTTTACGGCTCGAGAAGGGGAGACTATTCAGTATAACGATGTCTGTAGTCTTTACCCATTCAGCAACAAGACAAAGACTTATCCGATTAAGCGTTCAGACATAATCTTTCGAGATTTCAAACCGCTAGACACTTACTTTGGTGTTGTTAGGGCTATGGTGTGTCCACCGAAAGGCCTTTATCACCCCGTTTTACCGCACAGGGTCAGCGGTAAACTGGTCTTTCCTTTGTGTAGATTATGTGCAGAGTCTAAGAACCAGGTAACTGATTGTTCACATACTGATTCAGAAAGATCTTTAACTGGTACCTGGGTTTCTATTGAGCTGGTTAAGCCTGTTGAGAAAGGTTATCGCATTGTGAAAATATTCGAAGTCTGGGATTTCACCAGGACATCAGATAATCATTTTGCAGATTACATGAAAACATTCCTGAAGCAAAAGCAGGAAGCAAGCGGCTTCCCGCCATCTATGGTTGACGATGATGCTAAAGACCAGTATATCCATGAATATCATGAAAAGGAGGGTGTGCAGCTTGACAAGGAAAACATTATTGTAAACAGTGCTAGGCAATCTTTGGCTAAATTGGCAATTAATAGTCTTTGGGGTAAGATGGGTGAGCGGTCTAACCTTATGAACACAATGTTAATTACAGATCTGGAGGAGTTTAGCCACTACCTTTTTTCCAGTGAAATAGAAGTTGGTTATTTCTCTTTCATCTCAGACACAGTTGCGATGGTACATTGGTGTTACACAAAACAGACACCAATCAAACCACGTAACGGCAACATTTTTATTGCCGCGTTCACAACCGCTTATGCTAGACTCGAGTTGTATTCACTCTTGGAGAAGTTGGATAGACGTGTACTCTACACAGACACTGATTCAGTGATCTTTGTCAAACGCCACGGGGATTGGGTACCCCCACTGGGGCCATTCTTGGGTGACCTGACCGATGAGTTACCAGATGGTGACAGCATCGCTCAATTTGTTAGTGGTGGGCCAAAGACATACGGTTACAAAACCGTTAAAGGTCTGACCTGTCTCAAAGCAAAAGGCATTACACCCAACAGCCACAACACAACCATTGTTAATTTGGAGATGCTAACACGACTGGTTGATAACTTTGTACGAGGCGAGGGAGGTGATGATGATCACGTCCTTGCTAATGCAGACACAATTGCGAGAGATCAAAGAACGTTCACATTGAAAAACCGAGTAGTGTCTAAGCGTTTCAGAGTTGTGTACAACAAGCGTGTACTGCTCCCTGATTACAGCACAAGGCCTTACGGGTACTAAATCACATTCTAGGACTTCAACATCCATTCAGCTGTGTCATTAGTGGCCCCAGTAACTCGGGTAAAACATATGTTGTGAAGATGTGTGATGACAATCTGCTACTGATTCAGAAAAACAACCTTTTAATTATTGACGATTTAATGAAAAGTGCATCAGGGAGTTTGGAAATGGAGAGAGTTTTCACACAATATTCACACCACCGTAATCTGAGTGTCCAAAACATGTTTATTAAAGGCAAATATAGTACAACTATTAGCTTGAACACAAACTACCTCATCTTGTTTAAAAACCCCCGTGACAATCAACAGATTAGCATTTTAGGCAGACAGATATACCCCGGTCTTTCTCGATTCTTCATGGAGAGTTTTAAAGATGCAACACATCCGCCTTTTGGTTATTTACTTATTGACTTTAAAGCTACAAAACCAGAAGACTACCGTCTGAGAACGGGGTTGTTTTCAGGGGATTGGCCTGCGTTTACGTTCCTAAGAAAGTTTGATCATGTCCAAACGCATTTGTAGAAATGTACCACTTTTGAAGATGCTATTTAAGGCACCGGCAAGTCAACGAAAAGTTATTTTAGAATCAGCTTCCACCGACCTCTTTCTATCACTCTGTGAAATAGCTCTTAATCTAAGTAGCGGAAATATACTCTTAACAGAATCTGAGCTCCAAAAAGTAAAGAGACAAAAAGCCAACATTATATACATGTCTAGAAAGAACACTTCAGTTGCAAAAAAAAATAAAACCATCAACCAATCTTGAGGTTTTCTACTACTGTTACTAAGCGTTGCAATACCATTCCTAACCAGTCTAATTGCATCGAGGCACGGTTAAACAACATGGATCATGCTCAGAAAATGTTTCTGGTGCCACAACATCAGTTAGAAAAACTGCGAGAATCCAAAACGACTAGCACCCATGTAAGACAATCTGTTGAAAATGATTTGGACTCATCGATTCGCAATATACTGTTGAAGCCTTATATGGATTTACATGAGAAAGCTAAAAGATACTCTGCCGTTTTACAAAGATTTTTGACTGTTGTGAGACAGGAGGAGCTTGACACAAATACACTGACTTTAAGTCTACCCGGGTCTGAGACTGGGCCTGATGTAGTAAACATAACTGAGACTAAGCAAACTGTTGTCCGAAATGTTAACCTTGTTGATGAAATTTTTGGATAATGTGCCTGCGAGGCGTAGGAAGAATGTTTAATATATTCCTAATAGAATACACAGGTCTAAAGATTTGACTTCATGGACATCAAATGGTGAATACATTTTCAAAGGAGAGATAATCAAGGGTTCGCACCTGTTGGATCTGGTTAAAATTGTGACAGCAACCAATAAAATATGTTCTTAATCCACTTTGCGGTGTTCCCTTTGAGTGTCCTCCGAGCTGTATGCCTTCTTTTAACCGTGGCTTTTGTTTTTGTCTCATTCTTGTGTTTTTTACTCTTTGGTAGGCTCCTCCTACCAGGTGATCTCTTTCTAACACCTCGAGTCATAACCATCAATCCAGAACCGTCCTGCTGTTTTGTTTGTCGTGACATAACACTGCTGACAACATCGCCAACTATATTCCCCGCTGCATTTTTCAGATGTGGTTTTGCTATTGAGAAACCCCGCTTCAACAAAGTTATTGCCATCCGGAAAAGCCCTCGGAAAAGGCCCCCTAGACCAGCCCCATACATTGCAGCGCTACCATGATACCCCGGTAAACCGTTACCGGCCTGTGCTGTGTAGTATTCAACATACCTTTGAGGATCATCGTAGAGTTTCTGAGGCTGCATCTTATAGTCTAAAAGTTTGTTTGACGGGTCTGAAGTGTAATTTTGCAATCACCTTTCCCACTACGAATGAAAGCAGCAGATTCTGATCAGATTTTATTTCAATATAGATCTCATCAAACTGACTCTTACTAAGAGGTACATAGTGTGGCTTGTTGTACGTCACTGTGACAACTTCGCTCTTTTTTCCTGCAATATGTACAGTTCTCAACAGCGGGACATGACTGTCACCAACTCGTTGATAATCAATTATATCTGTGTAGATGTTTAGGGTGTTAAACCCTGCCAGAATATCTGTGGGGAATAACCCGTACCATGGGGCGTACCACTGATCGCCTGGTTTTAAGCCTAATATCTGTTCCAGTTTTGCACTAAATTTCAAACTAAAATGGGGCTCGCCTTTTAGAAACATTCTATTTTTAATTTCATCATACCCCGCCCATACACCATGTGGTTTTATATAAATGTTGATCTCTGCCACTAGTTTTCCTATGCCGCTGTAATAACCGGTGTTGAGTTCATATTTCCAAGTTTTGTCGTGTTTCGAGTCATGTAGTTCAAATGCGTTTTCACCCCATGTAAAAGTTGTCCACATATGCGGGTATTGGAATTCTATACCTTTGGCAGATTTTGTGGTATAGCTCGAACTCAAATTGTTTGCATAGACATGTCTCGACGAGGTACTGGGCAGCGTTATGTAGATACCACCATCACCCATGCTGGTCGCTGTCAATGTAAATGACGTGATCCTGCAAATCTTGGAGTTTTATCCAGTTTCTAGGTCAAGGACTTGTTCTGATGGTATCCAGCTGTTGAATTTCTCAGGCCAACAAAGCCATTTCACAAGACTCATTTTCTTCCCTTTCTGTACTTTCTCATCCAGAACTGCTTCCACTTTAAAAGTTTTATCCTTAGCCATGATTATTTTTAGTAATTCCTGTTCAAAAAAGGTCCCAACTATCACATCACCATCGTAATCTTTTCTTCTATATACAGGAGGTACCCGCGGAATGCATTCTGTTATTGTAAAATATTCATCTGTGTACCCTTTTTCATAGCCTTTTGTAAACGCTCCTCCCAACTTTGAGAGTCTCACAACACGGAACTTGTAACTTTGATTACCATTTCTCATTATTGTTGTGCCATACAGGTTCTTGAGAACTAGTCTAACATTTTCTTCACAAATGTCCGCAGGCTTCATCTTAATAGACCGATGGTAGCTATGGTTGTATCCATGAACTAAATCTTGAATAACCTCAACACAGCGATGAGTGTTGGCAGCTGTGAGATACCTCCACATTCATGATTTAATTGTTTTATTAAATCTCTCAATGAAACTCGGGAATAGTTCCAATCTAACAGAGTCATACTGCTTCATTCCCTCGACAACTTTAAACAGTACATCTACCGTATTATGGGTGCCCTGTTTTGGCCCCAAATAAATCACTTTTCGAAAGGTGTTCCATAAACTGGCATTAAAAACCATTTGATCAGTCACACCAGCCTTAAACTCTTGGCCTTCGGGTAATTCATAAAATCCAACCTCCGGTATCTCTGGGTTGAAAATGTATCCACCGATCCGACCGTCGTCCAACTTCCATTCCCGTGCCAACATATCCTGGTGTAGTTGATGGATTCGGCAATTCTGAATGACCATCACAGGGGTCTGCGTCAATCAGCCCATAAAACATGAAAGGTTAACACCCACCGCTTGTAGGACATCTGTTGTAGCACTTATCAGAACATAAAATGCCAGGGGGTTATAGCATTGCTGAACCCTGGTGACCCATTTGTTAAACACCAAACATCTTGCCGCTGATATAACACTTATTTATTGCCTGGGAATTTAACAGTCCGGAACCCTAAGACACCATTGTTAAACATCAAACATATCTCACCTGTTATAACACTTGTCCGGACTGTTTATCAGTCATTGTAAAACATCAAACATGGACACAACAATGCAATCATAAATTACAAAGTCACCGGACATGCATACGTCATTCCAGAAGTCCCGCCCTAACACACGTCATACAGGAAGTCCATACGTCACACAGGAAGTCCCACCCAACAAACCGGATGTCCCGCCCACCTGTCAAATCATTCTAG
>JACXGI010007130.1:0-23400 GCA_016801175.1 Esox masquinongy
ATATATATATATATATATATATATATATATAACTACATAAATATTTAAGGCTAAACCTGAACCAACCCTCTATGTTAATGCACCTCTTTCTGACCTCAAAATCATGATCCCTACCTGTGTAAACCTTGTCCATGGGACTTGTTGGGGTGGGATAAGCGATCAGATAGAAACGTGTTGTGTAGAATACAGATAACCAACTCTCCGCGTTAGATATCCGATTTTATGAAATGTACGATAATGACTGTTATAATGAACTGGGTGGATGCATCTTTATTGTTGAGAAATTGAAAGGCATTTCTGTACAGCAGCCAATACAAGTGACTTCATTGACCTCAGTCTTACATTAGATAATGCAACGCCACCAGCATTAAAGGACTACAGTAGTTTTCCATTGGCGTGGCCTCCTCTCAGGAGACAACAGGATTGTTCCCTGTTGGGGAGGGGTGGGGGGGGACGGTTGAGTATGGAGTGCAGTACCTGTGTGCTAACCACACATTTTCAGGTATTCCTGTGAATTACTCTTCAAAACTTTTTAAAGTGCAGACTGAAGTGGATAGCATCAATGTACGTGGGACTCATGAGTGGCTAACAAGAGCAGCAGAGCTTGAAGGCACCCTTCCTCACGACATGCCTCGGCACTCTGCCCTGGAGGCTAATCAAGACAAGGAGTTACTCAGGAACGCGCCCCCTTTCTCAACATATCCATACATTTCAAACGAGTGCAGTTTTTTTTGGGGAATATGAGGTGAAATCACTGCAGCAGACTCGACACGGTTAACAGCTCAACGTAAAGGGGGGGGGGGGGGGCACGAAGCGCAGCCTGAACGGAATCAGGACACACGTGCACACATACATGTGCACACCCACACGCGGGTGTACTCACTCACCCACGCGCTAACACGCATACACAGACTGTCCTTTTGAAAATCAAGCTTAAACAGTAAACGTCAGACAGGCGTCTAAAGTGGCTCATATAACCACGGAAACAAACTCCATCAGCGTACAGAGAAAAACAAAGAATCAACTGTGAGAACAAAACAAATCTTTGGCAAAAGCAGTTTTAAAAAATGAGTGTCTCATTTTAACTTTGTCAACTTCAGAATACGCTGACAACAATATCAGCAACAACAACTAAAACACAATAGGTAAGCAAGTGGCAAATGTCCCTTCAACCGGAGTCACAGGCAGTCCAGCACAGCCTGGCGGTCCCAGAGCAAGCTCTGCCAATCTTCTGGTTGCTCAAGGGCGAAATATCCACTAAGTGCAGATCTAAGGTCAGCTTCTCCTTCCCTAATCCCAGCATTAACCACTAGTGAGGAAAATGCTTAACGGAACCAAGATCAGTGTTCAAGGTTGAACATTTACATCCTCCTGGTTGGATCGACACTGTTCAGTGGCTTTATACCCTTTCCTATGGACTCACGCCACTCGCCACTAATTTTTAAGCAATGTGATAGCAAAAAGCAACATGGGACAAGGCGTATCAATAAGCTTCCATAACGCTCTTTCCTGCCCAGTGTTTTTATATGAGTAGTAGAACATGATACATAGGAGGCCATTTTAAAGCTGTTAGGTCACAGTCCAAACACCTTCTCTGGATTCACTGTGACTTCACAAAGGGAGCTGAGTAGAATCTGTGAGGAACCTCAGTGCACTTCCTGTGAAGCAACAGAGAAATCGAGGGAGAGCTGAGTCTAAATGGTTCCATCCCAAATGACACCCCAAGTAGGGCAATATACCAGAGCCACGCACATGTGTATTCCATAGTATATAGGGAATAGGGAGGATATTTGAGGTGAAGCTTTATAGCTGTAATGTTCAATCACAGTGAAGTTTGTGCACTTCCTATGAGTTCACAGAAGTGGTGGAACCCACACTGTGATGTCACAGTAATGTTTCAACACTTCTTGTGAGGTCATAGAGGCAGCTGAATCCATTCTGTGAGATCACAGTAATGTTTCAACACTTCTTGTGAGGTCACATGGGCCGCTGAATCCATCCTGTGACGTCACAGGGAGGTTTCAAAACTTAATGTGATATCACAGTGATTGTTTCTGTCCATTTGGTGAAGTCAAAGAGGGAGCTGAGCACACCCTGTGATGTACATTAGTTTCACCTGTAAACCGGGCACACAGCCAGGACAGCAATAGGGGAAGGGGGTGGGGCAGACAGCCCCTAGTGGCTCCTCCTCTTTTCAAGTCCAGCAAATAATATACAAAACGTGCATTAGTGGCCCACCAAGTAATGGGGGAGTTGTGTGACACTGGGGTGGTGGAGTGTGGCTGGGGTGAAACAAGACAAAAACCATCCCAAACACACCAGCAGTTAACAACGTTTCTCCACATGCCTCCCTCAGGGTTATCCGGAACCTGTTCTGCACAAACCACAAATAATCCAGCATCATGAAAAAGAAAAAAAGAAACAAAAATCTGATGATGGGTCTGAGGTCCAGTCGGAGGGATCAGCTCCTACAGTTCCCTCCTCGTCTTGGTTCTTCATGCAGCCTTCACCAACAGAGGCCCCTCCCCCCCCAGGCGGTCCAAGCCGGCCCTACCACACCACGCAGCGGTGACCTGAGTTCATTGGGGAGCCACTGGGGCACTGGAAGTGCTCCGCAAAGTCTGGTGAGTTGGAGAGGGTGCCGATGACACGGAACTTCGGGGGGCTGTGGGGGTCGGTCATGAGTCCCTCGTGAGCGCTCTCAGGGGTGCGCACAGAACACCACACCTGACAGAAACAGAAGAGTCCCCTGATGAGGAAGATGCCTCGCAAGATCATATTCCCCTCTATCTTCCTAATGACTATGTGTTAAACTCATTCTGCTTTCAAACTTGTTTTTCATTCTTATCTACTCAGTTTGTTAGAACATTGCACTCTCACCATAGCCCTCAGTTGTACCATGAATTCACTGCCTTATTTTATATCAAGACGTGGTGCCAGAAGAGCAACACCTGTCCTGAAAAACTCTGGGCCCCAAATACCTGGCCATTACGACAAGTATTTGATGAATGGACTATTTCAGTGTGGTCATTGCATCCGTTTTGTCACCCACCTGGGCGAATCCAACAAAGAACAGTTGGTCATTGGTCAAGTTGACCGCAGGCAACCGCTTCTCCTCGCCGTTCTCCTGCACCCATGTCTTGTATGCCTGAACACAATGGAAAAAGGTGACTGAAACACCACGTGAAGTAAGGCTTAACAGAGGACCACTTCTGACTGGGGACCACAGGCACGCACCTCAGTCATACTGCCTGGGAGACTCCATCAGCCATTGTAACAACATCATACTAACACGCAGTTAACGTTTACAAACTGTTTCTCACTTAACCACCATGGAATTGCACGGATGGTTAGCAACGACGGCTGAAAACCATTACAATGTAAGCAATTTCAAAACGACTGGACTTTACTACAGTAAGGAATGACTAGACACCCAGACAGGTTTAAGTGTGAAGTGTTAAAGGAGAGGCACTTACATTATACGCAGCCTTTAAGCCTCCGTTGTCAGCAATGTTCTCACCCAGTGTCTGTTTCCCATTGATATGCTCTCCATTGATGGTAAATCCGTTGTACTGCTCCACCATGCATTCAGTGCGATTCTTAAATGCGTCCACAGAGGAATTTTGCCACCACGGCCGAAGGTTCCCGTCTTTGTCGTATTCTCTGCCTGAATAAGGAAAATTAATCTCTAAAAAACAAATACGAAACGCGCCTGTGCGCGCTTGACAGTCTGTGTAAATCTGTGGTTGGTTTGTGTTCGTGACTTCTGCGGAGCCCAAGATAAAGGTGAAAACTAACCCTGGTCGTCAAAGGCGTGAGTGAGTTCGTGGCCCATCACGACTCCAATCCCCCCGAAGTTCAGTGCTCTGTAGAGAATTCAGGTAGGGTCAGCGAAACTGTGTTCAAACATAGACACACGCACATACTCACATATGGACACACTCTCACACACACATACACATACACACACACACATACACACACACACACACACACATACACACCCCCCCCACAAACACACACACTAACTGACTCACTTGGGGTGATCATGGGCATAAAAGGGTGCCTGAAGGATTCCAGCTGGAAAGACGATGCCATTCTTAGTGGGCATGTAGTAGGCATTGACTGTGGGAGGGGTCATACTCCATCTAAAGGAAGGTGTCAGAGACATGGGTGAGGGAGACAACCAGCGGATGTTGGTGAGAGGAGGACGGCTCATTTTCCAATGGAATAGCACTCTGATCAAGCCTTGACAATAGGTCTGTCCTCCGATCCCTAAAGGACACTTTCATTTCTTACAATTGGATGTTAGATGGTTCCTCACCTGAAGGCTGTCTATGGGGCAAGAGACACAGTAATCCACGGTTACATTTTCAACCATGGCAAACTTCAGCTAACGTTTTCCACCATTGCTTAAAAATCTTTTGATCTGATGGGGGTATATGAGAAAATGTATTTTGTAATGGTCAAACCAGACTTAAGTAACATTAAAATAAAATTGTTGATTTATAGTTGATTTCAGGTGTTTTTCAGAGTTAATTTTTTTAAAACATGTCTCTTTAAAGGAAATTGAAGATTGCAGTTTCTCTTGTCCCATATACTACTATCAGGGTAAGAAATAATCTAACATTTATTTGTAAAAACATTAAATTATCCTAAAGTATCACCGGTCACCACAGGAGAAAACAGCATCTCAGCTGATCAGAGCAACACTTCACTGAGAACAGAGTACAGTTTGAAATCCAACAGCGATGGCCATGATTTTTATGATGATAACATGTAGCTGATGAAGGCTCACTGGTCTCTGTTAGGGGGCTTGCGGAGCTGATCGGCCATCACCCTGGCAGAGAAGTTGTAGAAATTGAGCGCGTTCTGGAAAAAGTTGTCTTCTGAGACCTCATACTGCAAAGAGTGACATGACAGACAGCGCTTAAAATGGGCCATTGTTTTGACAGTCCTGTAGGGTTCAATCATGACACAACTAAACAAAAGGCACTCACCCCATCATAAACATCATCTAGTTCTTTGGGTTCAAGGATGAAATCAGGGAATCCAATCATGTCATATATGGCGTCCGCCTGAAGACCAAGTGGGCAAAAAGGATGAGAGAGAGAGAGAGAGAGCAAGATGAAGAAAAAGGACCAGAATCCTCCTGGTTCCATTATTTGAAGGTCTGGACCAAGGGGCCAGGGTCTGGTGAGAAGTTGTGCTTTTCACAAAATTGCTGAATTGTTGTGTTTTATCTGACATCTGGATATTTTTAGAAGACCAATTCTGTGTTCGAAAATATTTTTATAATTTACGTAATATATATATATATATAACATGCACAATCCTGCCGCGACCCAAGTACCAAAGTGGACACTTGTCACGACACAAAAGTTGTTCACAACCCACAGTTTGGGAACCTCTGGTATAGATGATCACTTACAGCTCCGGAAAAAATTAAGGGACCACTGCACCTTTTTCTTTCCTTTCCAAAAAAGTTGAAAAGGAAAGTTTTGAGTGAGGAACAGAAGCGTTCAATTTGCAGTGGTTTCTTAACTTTAACCCTTCTGTTCCTCACTCAAAAACTTTGCAACTTTTTTGGAAAGGAAAGAAAAAGGTGCAGTGGTCTCTCAAATTTTTCCGGAGCTGTACATCAAATACTTGTTGCTTTGGCATAAAAACATCTCCATTACTCACAGCTGAGGATATTAACGGTTTACATTCATGCTCTGACCTAATGAACCCAGCTAGCCAAAGAAAGGTCGGATTGATTGGCTGTCCACAAGCCTGGCACACTGTAACCGAGTTACCAGTGCAGCTAATCATGCTGCTTTCCTTCCATTCTGCACTGTGTGCTATTCTGCGTAGTCATCCATGTCAAAAAGACGGCAGTTTCAATGACAACGTGACCAGATTAGGTTAAAAACAATGGTCGGCATTCATGGACACAGCCTTTAGTTCATTTGTATCTCTCAGTTTCAGATAAAGATGGCTAACTCAATCTACTCAAAGTAGTTCTGCAACCTTACTGTACGTAACACAGTCTTGTCGTCACGGTCTTCTACATGTCTAGACACACACGCACACACCTTTCACAGACATACAGTAGACAGCCACCGGCACCCATACAATAACCCATTCCGTAGGTGATAACATCTCTGACCTTGTCCTTGGCTGCTTGCCGTGTTTGTTTATCCATCCAGTCAAGGTGATCCAGAGCATCTTTGAAGGCAGTTCGGATCTCATTGATCATTCCCTCCGCCTGATAGTGGGAAGATTGAAACATTGGAAGAAGAAAGGATTATATAGATGCTTGTTTTACAGTAACCCTGCTCTACCCCATACATCTCTCTCTCTCTCTCTCTCTCTCTCTCTACTACCTGCTGGTGTTTCTACCCCAAAACCGCCTCTCTATCTGCCAGGACACAAATCTACTATTAGAACATTTGATTTGGTATTGCCCTCAGGTAGACTGCTAGAGGTTGCACATTCTGGACTGTCTTAAAAAAGCAAACAATTAATCTATATTCTTCGGAGTAGCATTTTGGGGGAGATATAAAGAGACCCGGGCAGTCAGTTGATAATTTGTTAAAATTGTTAGCAAAAAAGAAAACTTTCACTTGCAATTGGTTGATTCAAATGGATTAGATTAAACAGAGGGGCAGTGGAGATAGATGGGCCGAGAGAAGCCAAGGGGTGTGACGGGGAGCTGCATCTCAGAGGGAGTTAGGTTGCTGAGAGAGAGGTAACATAACGGTCATGGCATTAGAGATTTAGCTTTCTGGGGGGCGGGGGCGGGGGTGGGGGGGGCTAGCAGGGGGTTATGGGTAGTAAAACAGCTTCACTGCAGACGTTTTGTGTATTGTACAAATGTTTTTAAAAAGATTTTAAAGATATATTAGAGAAATGCATAAAACAATGAATACATGTGTAAATGTATAAAATATGAAGCCATGGTTCCACCCCATAATAATACTGACGATCCATTCTCTACCAAGTTATCCATGCAAGACCAATCTCTACTTTTTATTCCGCTCCCTTCGGCTGGACTACTGCAAAATCACATGAGCATTAACGGCAAATATTTATAACAACTGATACAAAATGTAGTAGCATTATTACTGTTACAACTCATCTGCATTTATTCATTAAGCTTTATGAACATGCATATACATGTAATTCGTTATAATACCATTTTAGCAAATCACCTGACTTTACACAAAGTAACCACCAGGGAGCGGTAATGCATCATTTACCATGGTAAAACCCCTCAGCGACTTGAACAGATTAAATTGCTGTTGTGTGCCTTTTTTACTCACAATCTCTTTGCTGTGTTTATCAAACGTTGCTTTGACAAAGAGCGCTCCCAGGGCGAAGCCAAGGGTGTCATCTGTGTTCCCTATGCAGGTCTGCCATCGGGGTGTGCAGGACTAAATCAACACACACACACACACACACACACACACACACACACACACACACACACACACACACACACACACACACACACACCATGTCTATATTGCAATACTATCTGTCAGCTTATTAATTTTTTGTGTGTAGGGTGGTCCGTCCCAGGCTGACGGTGTATGTGTGCCAGGAATCCCAGCAGGCTCGCGAACAACAGCAGAAACATGAAAACGGGGACACAGCTAGTAACACTTTTTTCGGTATGCTTGTGTGTGTGTTTGTGTGTTGTCTATGTATAAAGCATTCGCTACACTGCCTCAGTACCTAAGAGGTATAGGATGGTTTTGATGTGACTTTCATCTCTGGCACTCAGAAAGAGCTGACACAATTGTCCATTAATCCGCTCTGCAAACATTATAATGTAAAAATATGTGGGGCACTTAAAATCAGCAGTTTCACTGAGCAACTGTAATATTTACTGGTGTTATGCACATAATTTAATACCAAAAAAGCCCATTGGAGGAGAGTGACTGCTGGGTTTTGAGAAGGAAACGTGGAGAGATGAATCGAGTTATAACCAGCTGAGAATTTCTCCTGGCAACACATTTTTCGGTATAAATGATAATTGTTTCTTAATACCATTTTTTGGCTTTGCTTTTTGTGTATATTGTCAGTAAATACTATAGGTGCTCTGCAAAACTATGTATTTTTTTTAAGTGCCCCACATGTTTTGGCATTGTAATGTGTCCAAAGCTGGTTAATGAACAATGTTATTAGTGCTTTGTTGGTGGACAAAGTAATATCAAAACTGCCGTCTTCCTGTCAAGTACCGAGACATCATCAAACATGCTTGCTTACTTGCTGGTGGTTGCCAAAGCACCAAGTGATGGTATAATCATAGATCTTTATGGCTTAACAGACTGCTGGTTGTGTGGTGGTTATGACAGTTATTGACAATGTATCCCTATACTTGCCTGTCTTCTTTAGTGTACCACGCCATCTACCTTGAAGACTTGACAGCAGTGGAGCTGACAGAGAAGATTGCTCAGCTATTCAACATCTCACCCAGACAGATTAGTCAGATTTTTAAACAGGGGCCCACTGGTATACATGTCCTGGTCAGTGATGAGGTGAGTCCTGGTCAGTTTACCTTTGTTTGCCTGTAAAGAACTCCCATTCCTTTATCATCCAGTTGTGTTGAGCCTGTAAGTGATGCGCTACAAAATACGTTCTCATTCTGACACTGCCTTTGTCTCCGTTTACTTTGGTTCCTTTTACCTGAGTCCAAATGTGTATGCAGTGCAGCACTTAAGTATATAGTGTTCACAGAAAACAAGAAGTCTGTCTTAGCGGTTTTAGAAGTATTTTTGTAGTTTACTTTCATACCTGAACTAATCCCTTAATTGTTTGCAGTGACGCAAAGTGGCAGCCACACACTGCACCATATATAGTCCACCTGACAAGTGGACGATTTAATGTTTATTTTGAATTAAATAATTTGTATCTCCTTAAGTAAGACTTGGACTTTGTTTAAATTGATGGTGTTTAAATTGATGGTTTTTCAACTGCTCGCGAGTGGCACGCAGATGTTGTGCAACATAAGCTTGGTTATACATAACAGCTTGGCTATTAAGAGATTCAACTTCAAGGTCAGTGTCTGCAAATGTAGGCTACTTGATACGGCAGAACATTTTGCACACAATTTGAAAGTTTGCCTAACTATCATACTGACAACTGCACACATGCGTTTGCATCAAATGAGTATATACTACAAAGTTTAGGCACAGTTTGTGGGCCTACCTTGAAATCAGTGATATGTGCCATGTTTTCATTATCGTATTAGTTTTTCTCATTATGTAGACAATGATTTATATGATGTAATTTTAGAAGGTTATCTACGCTTTTTACACCCAAGTGTTTGAATTTCTTAAATCTTATAGCCCTACTGTCAGCTTTAAAGGTATTTCCATACATAAACCGTGAACTGTGGGAATTACACACATTTTTATGTATAGTACTCCTATTTTTGGGGACCAAATGAAGTAGTTACGGCTTGGACATGTATGGCTACTACTCAGCTGGCTCACTTATCTTCACTAATGATGTGACTTGATGGAAGCAGCAGGATTCTGGAACATCTTATTTGCTCAGATCCAACCAAACTAATTGGACAGCACTTCACCTTGCAGCAGGGCGATGTTCAAGAACACACTGCTAAAGCAACCAAGGAGTTTTTAAGGGCCAAACAGCTAAAAAGTTAATCACCCTACCTGAATCCATCAAAGCATGCATTTCACTTGCTGGAAACATAACTGAATACACCCCCCCCCCACCCCCCCACAGTCTGGTGATTTTTGTGGATTTAACTTCAAGCAAGCAAGAAAGCAAGTTTCTTTCTTTAGCACAATTCATACATAGGAGCAATTCAATGTGCTTTACAAAGAAAAAGAGAAATATAAAAATACAACAGCATAAAAACAAATACTAGAATAAAAACATCAAATAGGCAATTCAATGTGCTTTACATAGAAAAAGAAAATAGTAATAGATTAAAATGAAATAAAAACATAACTGGTGGATTCCATAGTAGATTCCAGTGTGGGCATGTGAAAAGATTAGTGTTTTTAACGTGGATTTAAAAATGGATACGTTTGGGGCACTTCTAAGTTCTTCTGGTGATTTATTTAAGTTGTATGCAGCATAACTGCTGAATGCAGCTTCGCCATGTTTAGTTTGGACTCTGAGCTCTACCAGCCGACCTGAGTTCATGGATCTAAGAGCCCTGCTCGTTTTATAATAAAGATTTAAGAACCGGAGTGATGTGCTCTATTTTCTTGGTCCTGGTTAACATGCTAGCATCAGCATTCTGAATGAGCTGCAGCTGTTTTACAGTCTTTTTAGGGAGTCCAAATAAGAGCCCATTACCGTAGTCAACCCTACTGGAGATAAAAGCATGGATGAGCTTCTCTTGGTCTTTTTGGGACACCAAACCCTTGAATCTGGCTGTATTTTTAATATGACAGAATACTGTTTTGGTGACCACTTTGATATGACTGGTGAACGTGAGATCTGAGTCGATCAGACCACCAAGTTTACGCACTCTGTCCCTGGTTTTTAGGGCCCAAGAATCCAGCTCTTTACTAATACTAGTTCTCTTATTTTTGTTACCAAACACAATAATCTCTGTTTTATATTGGTTTAATTGTAGACAATTTTGGTTCATCCAGGCATTTATGTGCTCTACACAGTTACACAGTGAGTCTATTGAGCTGTAGTCATACGGTTCGAGAGCCATGTATATTTGAGTGTCATCTGCATGGCTATGGTAGTGAATGTTGTTGTTCTGTAGAATTTGGCCCAGTGGTAGCATATAGAGATTGAACAGAAGTGGTCCGAGAACTGATCCCTGGGGGACTCCGCATGTCATAGCCACCCTATCAGATTCATGATTGCCAGGAAGTCTTCGAATGCAAAGTATTTGCAACCAAGTACTAAATAGGACAAATTTATTTAAGACTATTTTTTTCAATGATATGTTGGTCTCCTAAAATGGAGGGACTATGAATAAAAAACGCTTTACTTCATAAAAGGTTCAGTAGTTATAGATGTAAATTCCCTCAACTTAAAGCTGACAGTCTTTAAGTTAGTCATTGTTATATTTCAAATCCAATGTGCTGGAGTACACAGCCAAAACAACAAAACTTGAGTCACTGTCCAAATATTTCCAAACTGCCCTGTATGTTTGTGACCTCTAAGATGGAATCTCTTGTTTCCCTCAGATGATCCAAAACTTCCAGGATGAAGTATGCTTTGTTTTGGACACAATGAAAGGTACGTAAGCTTACTTCAAACATTTTCTTTTTCATTCAAACATTGCAAAGAATTGTTTCTGCGATATCACTCATTACATAGGATCTGATACTTTATCAACAGCCGAGACGAACGACGGCTATCACATTATCCTGAAATGAAGACCGTCTGAGGCATTGCCTGGAACCTGCTCTCTCCTTTAGACCCAACCTTACAAGCCACTGTAGAGGCTCAGCCCCTGATGTTCCTGGACCGTGCTCAAGGTGACCTGATCGTTAATCTCAGCGAATCTCTGGAGCCCCCCTGCCATGGGGACTGTTTGGCTGAAGCATCCTCGATACCTTATTGTCTTATTTTAAAGGAGTGACTGACTTTTTGAGCTGCCATATTGAAGCAACAATTTCCAGTCTCCTTCCCAGCTAGAAACTCTGCATTTTCCTGCTTTGCTGGTCATCTGTTTGAAAGAGAACAAGGGTGGGGGGGACCAGGCTGTGATTAGTGCATCAGAGCATGCTTTGTGCTAAAGCTCTATGCTTCGGAATCAATAAGTTGTCCTGTTTTTAGAATTGACTTACAAGAGGGAGCCACAAAAACGAGATGCAGAGCGCTTATACAGGGCACCTATATTATGGTCTCTGTCTCTTACTAGTGCTATGTTGCCTTCCTGGACACTAAGAAGCTCATTGGTGAGGACTGTGGTTATGGCTACGAATAAACTACGTCGACACAGCTTGCACATGAAAGCGAAATGTAATAGGAAGTCATGTTATAATGGATGAGAAAGGGACACCTGCAGCATCCTTGATACCCCCTATGTCATCTCCAAGTAAAGGATGTGCTCCTATGAACGCCTATAACCTGTCAAGTTGTTCCTGTGCCCTTTTACTTGTAGACAATATCTGTGCATTTTCCAAAACTGTTTAGTCCATCTCAGTATACTGTTATGTTCATTATGATTGGCCACCCAGAACCCTCCTCCTCATACATTAATCTGATTGACGCAGTCTTTATTAGTGACTACAGACAGTGGAAACACCAGCATCAGTCTTTGACGTGCCGCTATTTTGAGTAGTTTTAAAAGCATGAATTGTGAATCATGTTTTACTTTGGCTGTTTTATAACCTTTTTAACAGATGTGCTCCTACCTTGTTTAGAGAAAAGCACTCTTAGCATTGT
Organism: Esox masquinongy; assembly: GCA_016801175.1. Classification (NCBI taxonomy): domain Eukaryota; kingdom Metazoa; phylum Chordata; class Actinopteri; order Esociformes; family Esocidae; genus Esox; species Esox masquinongy. The sequence goes on from JACXGI010007130.1 coordinate 12,385, forward strand.
TTTTGGATAGTACCACTTCCAAATACTAATAGTTGATTGTTTGTGGTATGCCAAAAATGCATGTGGAAAGCTGGAGTTGGTTCCCATTCAATCAAGTTCTACTAAACACTTTCAGAATATGGATGGCTTGATGTCTAAGTGTTGTCTCGCCTCAATCCTCAGAAAGATTAAACTACTTGCCTATACATTGACTGGTTGTATTTTTATGTCATTCTTAGTTTTCGCGGGACACCACTGGGGGAAAAACAATGGTGTAGTCATTGTTTTCATTATTCCTCAAGATTTTGTGTTCTGGAAGCAGTTTGGCTCTTTCCACCTGTAGATAATTCCAGTTAAAGATGCACTGTGGGATCTTAAAGCGTAACTATCGAGAAACCAACTTCTCTTCTTGGAAACAGCTTATGCGGGCAGTGGTATGAGCCATAAATGTTTGTGGTGGTGTCAAAATTGACTAAAAAGTCTAAAAGGATGATTTTTTTTGTGTCACAAAGTAAGTCTGGTTGAGTTTTTTTGAGATTTTGAACAAATCTTTGTTCAAACTCTGAAGCCAATTTACCAGGTAACCACCCTGTTCGTGAAAATGGATAACTTCTATAGACAACTGAGTCACGTGGCAGTCAGGCAAACATGTAGGAATTCAGTTTATTCTTGATTTAATGTAATAATGGGCAAAATTAGTGACCTAAGCAACATTTGACTGCGGTATCGTCGCCAATTCCATGAGGGCCAATTCCAGTGTTTCAAACAGTTGCCATCTTGAGCTCTTCTCACAAGACGGTGTCTTGGGCTTACTGAAAATCGTGCTACAAACAGCAAGGGGATGTACCAGGCTATGCTCAAACCCTACATCACTACCCAAACTCTTTGCTGCCCCTGCCCTCCCTGCCTTTTAAGAACTAATGCTTGCACTTTTTCTTTCTTTCTTCTGGCACATTGTGGATAACTACTTCATTTGCTAAATCTAATTAGTATTACTATTGCATCGTGTCTGTATCCCTCATAGCGATCTGAAGGTGAATACACTAACTGTAAATTGTTCTACTTAAAAACGTCTGCAAAATGACTATTTTAAAATGTACCTAATAAACTGGCCACTGTTAGTATATATGAGGGTTGGGTTATTATTTCCACAATGTCCACTTTCCCACTAACACAGGATGAACATCTTTTGTGATTGCTATTCAATGACACAGACCATCAGAGACCTAACCAGCAGCTCAGACTTACATAACACATTTAAAAAACATTTACTGCACCAAATGTCAACATGTATTACATATTTCTTGAGTTGTCTTGAATTTATTTGTCTTTTGTGGGTGTGGTTCTGACTTTATGGTGTCTCACAGGGAACAAACATGAGTGAATGCCACTTTAAACTACACCTTCTGCCAAAATCTTGTTTTTCATGATGAACCACAGGAAAAGATTGGAATCTGTGTGTTCAGTTGCTTTTTAAAGATTCATTATGGGGTGTTAAGCACACCACATTTGAATGGTGTCTTTTTTTATGTCACTCATTTCGTATTCATCATACGAAATGGGTGACACTACACAATTGGATGGCATATGCAAAACATGGAGCCATTTTGGCTCAGGGCACCACTTTAACATCTACTGGCTGAAATTTAAAAGCATCACTCCACAGTTCGTCTTTAACCCTTAATGCCTCTCGGCCAAACATATAACATATATCATTAAATACATTGACTGAATTTGTTCTGTCCTTGGACTACTTGTGTACAAAGCTGGATAATGATAACCCCATGCCAGAAATACAGAATACAGAAATACAATCAGACATGGTTTAGGTTGTAGTCTGTACATTACATTAGTAACCATGTTAGTTATGGTAATTTTGACTTGGCATTAGGGAGAATGTTAAATTAATTTTTTGGATATAATGCATATGTTTCTAACTTTAGATTTAAAAATCATTCGCATAATCATAACGTTGTTCTTTTGAATATCATTATTACGAAATTGTAATTATTTAAAACCTTTTTATGCACTGTGTGATCGCAAAGAATGGACAAAGAGCTCATTATGACTACACTTCCCAGGATACGTGGCGCTTCGTAGTCTGTTTGTGATGTCACAATGAGTATATATGGCTACACTGTAGCATTCCTTACTCTATTGTTACGTTGTAACAAACCGGGGCAGAGGCGAGGAAAAGGAGGACGTCAATCTGGCTTAAATTCTCTTAACATTTGACATTAACCTACTGTACCAACCAAGGCGAGGGAAATAACTACTTGAAGAAAAGCGACATCCGTTCGATGAAACCGCCCCTGCAAAGGATAAACGAATACAGATGTCAGCGGATTGCTCTTCCAATGCAAGCATTTAAAGGCTCAAAACAGAAAGATAAGAAATTCGGCAGTTATCTCCCTATTTTTACATATTAGCCGAAACGGACGATGTCAATAGCCTAATAAATTTTGACCAAACTGCTTGACGTCCTTCTTTCCCACCGCCTGCCCCGGCTATACCAGGATTGCTACGTCAAAGTTAAATGGAACATGCACTCCTGAAGCGACTATCAAATACATTTCCTTAATGTTCTCCAAATTCTGATCTCTGATTTAATCTCGTATAGCCTATTAATGCTAAAATAGTGTAGTGTACTGACAATCCCAGATTATAGGCATTCATACTGAACAAATTAAAAAAAATTTAGAAATCGTTGTAACGTTACATCTAGATAGAGGAGCCAAAACTGTCTAGAAATAAATATTATCAAAAATCGAAATAGTTCGTTACAAGATCCATGAACAATCAACCGTGAATTAAAGGAACGTTCAGCGAGTTGATCGGGAGAAGAGAGTCCTTTTTTCTGCCGAAGGTAAGAAAGGCACTTGGAGGTTTAACGTTTCACATGAGCCTGGGCAGTTTGCCATTGTGCGTTATTCGAGGGGGTGACATGGTATGTCGGAGAGACAGGGCCGGTAGAGGCTCTTGTGTCTGACTGTTGGAATGAGCCTACATTTTGCGGCACTAACGTTGTACGTTGTAAGGTTTATTAGCACGTAGTATACTGTGCGTAGCTTTTGGACCGATCGCTCCTAAAAATCTATTGCTCGCAGTCAGGAATCTTGGCAACCAGGCTCACAAGTTTCACTAGTAGCCTACCATACCTTATACTATTCTTCAAATGTTATATTTGTCGAATATTAAGTATTGTCATTATTATTTTTAACATAATAGCATAGTATAGGCTCAACTACTTCGCTGATTTGGGTCATCGTCATGAGATGTGTCAATGAGTTTTTCTTATTGCCGTCTTATTGCCGCAACCTGGTGGTCTAAAGCTGGGCTACAGTTTTGTTTTATTTGGCCTACCATCTCGCGGCATGAAAACCAAGGCCTGATACTTTGTCCTTTGTATGAGAAAAAGGCTAGACATAACCTGATCTTGGCAGTATGACCTGACTCATAGTTGTGGACTAGCCAATCGCGTGATGAATCTGCATCGTTGTAATTGTATCTGTCCAAAAAATAATAATAAAAATGGGTTGTTAGATGGGGTGAGTATTAATACCTCTTTGTTTTTTGTAGTTGATGTTTCTTTCTGAAAGGCAGTACTGTAACAAGGGTCATCTTGCTTTTAAAATGTTTTTTTCACTGCAAACATCGAATTTACATCAAGTCTAATGTCTATGTGATAATCATGGGTTTATGTCCACTGAAACTTTGCAGTCCCATATTTTCCATAGGGCAATGTGATCACATTGAAATTCAGAGGTTTTCTCTCATCTCATGGGAGGGGACATTATTTATCTGGCAGTGAAGAGCCTTGAAAGCATGAAGGGGCACGAAGATGTCTGGAGTCTATTCAAATTTCTTAGCATGGCCTTATTTGACCCTCCAGTGTTGCCATAGAGGCCCTTTTCCCTGGCATCCAAATCCCTTGCTTCTGAAGGGCCTGCATTATGATTAATATGAAAAGCTAAAGGGACATAAGGTTATCTATCCAGAGAACAGCTAGTTGCTCCAAGGCCGCTCATGTGAACCCCTAGCTGCTTAACTAGTTGCCATGGTGACATTTTTCCAGACTCTGATTTAGGAGCAGGATTTTCGTGCGAGACAGAAGGAGAGAGGGAGGGATCGGCTAGGAATACAGATGAATGGAGAGTGAGACCGTACTAAAAAAAAAATTGGTGTCATCTCATGGTATCAGGAATTGAGCCACAGCCCCAAGATGCACTCAGGGAATTCAACTCCTCGTCTTGTGTACTAAGAATATAGGCTACACTCGACTTTGTAGATCCAGACTTGATTGACTTAGCAAATGTTAATATGCAATTACTGTGGGACTGTTATTCAGAGGCCCCTATTATTTGAGAGGCCTTGATGGAAAGCGGATGCCTTATTTAAGTTTAAGATGCCTCTTTTGCCTCTATTATCGTACCTGGAGCTGTACATGTATGCCAGAATGGAGGCAGATACTGTCTCATTTTCGAGACAGCCGCCCTGTCTCTGAACATAAGTTGGTATGTCTCTCCATCTTCAGACGCCAAGTTTCCATGGAGGCAGTTTCATCTCTCAGCCTCAAGCGAAGATTCGAGGAGGTGGACAGTGGCTCTCCGTACTCTACGCCCAAGGACTCAGACGATGACATCTCGAGCAGTGACAGCGCTGACAGCTGTGATAGCCTCAACCCCCCCTCAAGCACTGCACTCACACGTAAGGCCTAGGCCACGGTAAAGCTGGCGTTACTACAGTACTCTCCAAATAGTCTGATGCATGAAGGCCTACTAATTACACTATGTGAAATTGCGGGATAAATGGATGTACCTCTAATGTTGTATTAGTCTATAACATCTAATAATAGGCATGTTGTATTAGTCTATAACATCTAATAATAGGCATGTTGTATTAGTCTATAACATCTAATAATAGGCATGTTGTATTAGTCTATAACATCTAATAATAGGCATGTTGTATTAGTCTATAACATCTAATAATAGGCATGTTGTATTGTCTGTAACATCTAATAATAGGCATGTGGTATTAGTCTATAACAGGGATAGTCAACTCTGGACTTCAGAGCTGCTCCATTTCTTTTCATTGAAACCCTCTAATCAGGGACTTATTTAGACCAGGGACCCCAGGTAAGTGCAATAAAAGATGAGGTTGGACAGAAAACCAGCATGCTCTGGACCTCATTGGGTAAGAGATGAATAACTCTGGTCAATAATAACTCTTATTATACTGTATCAGTGGTAACAACAATTCAATATAATTGTTCATCTACTCAGACCGCCTTTCTCTTACCTGCTCTTTGTTTCCACTTTGCTCTCCAGCGACCTCCATCCTAAGACGGCACAAGCCTCCTTCAGGCCGGAAGCGGGTGCGGTTTGATGTGGTCACAGTGTACTACTTCCCCAGACGGCAGGGCTTCACCAGTGTGCCCAGCCAGGGTGGCAGTTCCTTGGGCATGGCACGCCATCACTGCTCTATCCGCCGATACACCCTGGGAGAGTTTGCCCGTGAGCAGGAGACCAGTCATCGCCACACCCTGCGCCAACACCTCCGCCAGGAGAAGCTCAATGCTCGCAAGATGAAGGTAATATATATATATATATATATATATATATATATATATATGAATATTTATAGTATATGTTCAGGCATTCATGCTTTATTGATACAGACACTGGAGAATGATAAATGAGAGGGTTTATGTTTAATGAGCTGTGGACTGTATTTGAACGCATGCTACAGCAATACATGTCAATTGGAGGCTGCTGCTTAGACCACTGGCTCATCCCAGACCTCAAACATTTGTAGTACAGAAGTACCTAAAGGTTGAGTTTTGAAGGATGTCCTTGGGACTTCCTTTACAGATTATATTCATTCTTTGTTGAAAAATTTGTAAATCATATATTGTTTTGAAAGGCACGTGTGTGCATGCATCTCCAATTCGGATTCTACATTTAATAAGCAATTTACTGTCAATCTTAATTAAATGGAAGACATTTAATGTTGTGTCAAAAGACCTTGAAGACGTTAATATGACTTTTGGGGAATTCTACTTAAAGGTCCCTTGAATTTCTACAAGATTTGAACTTGCAAAGTCAGGCCTCTTAAGTGTGCAGAACTGGAGACCCCAAAATCTAAAACAATATCCCCTAAAAGATTAAAATTTGACATTGGCTAACTAATCAAAACCAGACAGCGTTTATGAAAGGCAGGTTTTCAGTGGACCACGTACGCTACGTTGTTTATATACTAGATAAGGCACAAGTTCTAACTTAGGTGTGCTGTCTTCTCTCTACATGCCAAGAAGACTTTTGATCACCTTAAGTGAGATGTCATCTGCTGGTTTTGCAGAGATTTGGTTTTATCAAAATGGACTCTCTTTTTAATACACCAACAGCATTAGTCCAAATGGATGCTATTTTGGGCGTGGCTCATGCCAGGGCTGCTCACTTAGTCCCACCCTCTTTATTTTGGCATTAGACACATTGGCACAGGCTATTCAGCAGTCTCACATTGGATCCAATTACAATCAATGACTAAACACACTCAATATCTCTGTATGCAGAAGATAATCCTACTCTTCCTCTCTAATGTAACTAACTCAATCCTCAGAGCATTAGAAATATTTGCAGATTATTTAAAAATGTCTGGTAGTAAAGTAATTTGGAGTAAATACATTTAATTTCTCTGAATAGTAGTGCTAAAACGGCAACCGTCTCTATAAAATGCAATTAAATGTGTAATCCAACCCCAGAAAACCAAATCATGAAACACCTATCTGTTTGGTGGAAGCCTATGTCCTTCAATGTGGTTTAACTTCTAAGTGGTAAGTCTGCGTAATCAAAATGTTTTGTATTAACCCATGATCTATTTTGGTCACTGGAGATTGGGGATAACTATCAAATTTCATAATGCTTTTTAGATAGTTACCTACACTACAGATTGCTAAATCAGCCAGTAGATGGGCATAATTGTCTAGAACACATCCATCCCTCGTTATCGTCATGATCAAGTTTGTGTTTATTTACATTTCCTCAAAAACACAATGCACTCTCAGCACCCATTGCACTTTACCCCAGCAACCTAATTCCCCCAGATTTGAGCTAGAAACGCAATCTTTACCGAGTTTAACATAGTACGTGTTTAACTCCTAAATTGATAGTGCGGTTGGTTTTACAGTTTTACAACTATTTAACTACTTTACATGCTTTGGTATTACTGTGTAGATAGTTTTAGCTCCCTAGCCACTAAGGTATGATTGAACTTTGCCAGCCTGTTTAAAGACAACATTACATTATGGGTTTTACAGTTGACCTCACACATTTCTTCAACATATTTCACAAGTTGCTTGCTGACTTATTGTTAATACAAAATGCTGAAAATATCACACCATAAATTGTTGTAATTGTATTTGCATTGTATGTATCCCATGCTTATAAAATATATATCAAACCCATCAATGGTTTCACAATTACAATAATAATCAATTGCTTGCTTAAGCCAGATTTAAAGAGAGGGTCCTCTTTTTATCAACTAGTTATTGTTGGCAGACATGATACTGCAAGATTTTAGACATTATTTAAAATGTCAGTCATATCAAAAGTCAATGATATCAACAGATTTGCATTTAAACCTGACAGTGATCAAAATATATTTATGGCTTGACACTTGGTCCTCTGCCATGAAACATAGCTCTCCTAAAAAATGGCCCATGGTGACCCATTGTTTAATAGTACTGCATACCCTACAGCCATTTTTCAGAATTCCATCACTTACAGCCTCATCTTCAGTAATAAACAACCCCATCTAAATGTTGGGAAGCCAACCGTAACGTAATTTAGGGTGGGGTTTTAAAGGTATTCATATACTGGGTGGCCTTTTTGACCATAGTGAAAGTCTCACTTTTCTTTTAAAATAAAGTGGGGTGTCTATGTACAATTAATGCTGTAATTTAAACATAGACAAAAATATCCTCAGATTAAACCTGACAGTCTGCGCTTAAACCCAATAGTCTTGGTATAATTTAAAATGATTACGTCGGAAATACGGTGCCCCCGAAATTTTTTTTATTGTCCATATACTTTTACAGTATATGTTTAAATATACACTATATGTATAAATAGATAAATTGCAAATTTTATTGAATACTGTTAACAAAGCTTCAAAGTTTCTCTGCAGAGATGGAGGAACCTGCCAGAAAGATATCCGTCTGTGCAGTGCTACATCAATCAGGTCTTTATGGTAGAGTGGCTCGCCGGAAGCCACTTCTGAGTAAACGGCACATGACATGCTGCCTGAAGGACTCTAATGTTGATCATCAGACCAGATAATATTTTTCCTGATGCCCTCAAACTTTTAGGTATGAATGCCAAGCACTACATCTGGTGAATAAAAAGTACTGGTCATCACCTGGGTAATACAATCCCTATGGTGAAGCATGGTGGTGTGAGCATCACGCTATAGAGATGCTTCTCAACAGCAGGGACTGGGAGACTGGTCATAATTGAAGTGAGGATGAACAGAGCAAATTATTGGGGTCCTTAAAGAAAACCAGATCCAGAGCGCATAAGACCTCAGACAGGGCCAAGATTCATTGAACATCTGTCGGGAGATCTGAAGATCACATTTCATTGAGGTTCCCCATGTAGTCTGACGGTGCTTGGGAGGATCTAAAAGCTAGAATGGGAGAAACTCCTCAAATCCAGGTGTGCTAAGCTGGTGGAGGCACACCCAAGAAGTCTCGAAGTTGTGATTGCTGCACAGGAACTTCTACAAAGTTCTTAATAAAGGGTCTGTGTACTTATGGTCATGAAATATCTCAGTATTTATTTTCAATAAATTGTCACAAATTTCTAAAAATGTTTTTTCCACTTACTCATTATGTTTGTTGTGCATAGATTGATGGCAAAACATTTTATTTGATTATAAGTCAATTGTAAATCAAATCTGTAATGCAACAAAATGCTTTCCAAATGCATTGTATATGCTGTTTATACATACAGTGGATATAAAAAGTCTACACTCCCCTGTTAAAATGCCAGGTTTTTTTGATGTAAAATGAGAATGAGACAAAGATAAATCATGTCAGAACTTTTTCCGCTTTGAATGTGACCTATAAAGTGAACAATTCAATTGAAAAACAAACTGAAATCTTCGAGGGGGAAAAATGAAAAATAAAAACCTTACAATAACCTGGTTGTATAAGTGTGCACACCCTTTTATAACTGGGGATGTGGCTGTGTTCAGCATTAACTAATCACATTCAAACTCATGTTAAATAGAAGTCATTACACACCTGCCATCATTTAAAGTGACTCTGATTAATCACAAATAAAGTTCAGCTGTTCTCGTAGGATTTTCCTGACATTTTCTTAGTCGCATCTCAGAGCAAAAGCCATGGTCCACAGAGAGCTTCCAAAGCATCAGAGGAATCTCATTGTTGAAAGATATCAGTCAGGAGAAGGGTACAAAAGAATTTCCAAAGCATTAGATATACCATGGAACACAGTGAAGACAGTCATCATCAAGTGGAGAAAATATGGCACAACAGAGACATTGCCAAGAACTGGACGTCCCTCCAAAATTGATGAAAAGACGAGAAGAAAACTGGTCAGTGAGGCTTCCAAGAGGCCTACAGCAACATTTAAGGAACTGCAGGAATTTCTGGCAAGTACTGGCTGTGTGCTACATGTGACAACAATCTCCTGTATTCTTCATATGAATGGGCTATGGGGTAGGGTGGCAAGATGGAAGCCTTTTCTTACAAAGAAAAACATCCAAGCCCAGCTGAAGTTTGCAAAAACAAACCTCAAGTCTCCCAAAAGCATGTGGGAAAATGTGTTATGGTCTGATGAAACCAAGGTTGAACTTTTTGGCCATAATTCCAAAAGGTATGTTTGGCGCAAAAACAACACTGCACATCACCCAAAGAACACCACACCCACAGTGAAGCATGGTGTGGCAGCATCATGCTTTGGGGCTGTTTTTCTTCAGCTGGAACAGGGACCTTAGTCAGGGTGGAGGGAATTATGAACAGTTCCAAATACCAGGCAATTTTGGCACAAAACCTTCAGGCGTCCTTTAGAAAGCTGAAGATGAAGCGGAAGTTCACCTTTCAGCACGACAACGACCCAAAGCACACATCCAAATCCACAAAAGCTTGGCTTCACCAGAAGAAGATTAACGTTTTGGAATGGACCAGCCAGAGCCCAGACCTGAATTCAATTGAACATCTGTGGGGTGATCTGAAGAGGGCTGTGCACAGGAGATGTCTGACAGATTTGACAGAATCTGACAGATTTGGAGTTCTTTTGCAAACAAGATGGGCCATGCTAATAGACTCCTACCCAAAAGACTGAGTGCTGTAATAAAATCAAAAGGTGCTTCAACAAAGTATTAGTTTAAGGGTGTGCACTCTTATGCAACCAGGTTATTGTGAGTTTTTTATTTTTCCCCCTCAAAGATTTCAGTTTGTTTTTCAATTAAATTGTTCACGTTATAGGTCACATTAAAGGTGGAAAAAGTTCTGACATGATTTATCTTTGTCTCATTCTTTTACATCCCAAGATCCTGGCATTTTAACAGGTGTGTGTAGACTTTTTATATCCACTGTATATACAGGTGCTGGTCATATAATTAGAATATCATCAAAAAGTTGATTTATTTCAGTAATTCCATTCAAAAAGTGAAACTTGGATATTATATTCATTCATTACACACAGACTGATATATTTCAAATGTTTATGTCATTTAATTGTGATGACTAAAACTGACAACTAATGAAAATCCCAAATTCAGTATCTCCAAAAATTAGAATATTACTTAAGACCAATACAAAAAAAGGATTTTTAGAAATGCTGGCCAACTGAAAAGTATGAACATGAAAAGTATGAGCATGTACAGCACTCAATACTTAGTTGGGGCTCCTTTTGCCTGAATTACTGCAGCAATGCAGCGTGGCATGGAGTCGATCAGTCTGTGGCACTGCTCAGGTGTTATGAGAGCCCAGGTTGCTCTGATAGTGGCTTTCAA